>OVBJ01000171.1:0-84851 GCA_900406535.1 Noccaea bulbosa | reverse complement strand
TAAATGTTCTAATCTTATTTATGTATAATTTTGTTTCATCAAAAAAAATTTAGAAAAAATTTGAGTTGTGATTACGAATTACATTTCATGATGAAGTCTAATACTCCGTAGACTTCATGAATAGACTTTAAAAAGGGTAAGACAGACAATGCGACCAGCGTTTTTTTCTTTGTTCATAAGGGCTTAGTTTGTAATTGTACATCCCCATAGTACTAGTTTTGTTCTCAATTCAATACAGGTATTAGTTTTGCATTTCAAATCAAATTGTGTACTAGTTTTGGCAATTCCCCCAAACATAAAATTACCGAAGAACACAAGCATGAGTACGAAGAATTAATAGCATGGTAGGTAACCTTTGCCTGTTGGCCATGATCAATATCACAACAATAGATTACCATATCATTTGAATTTGTTAACATGATAACCTTGGCCATGATCAATATCACAACAAAAGATTACCTTGGCCATGATCCAAACATTTCTTATTCCTTTTTAATAGGAAATTATAGTCTACAAACATTTCGCACCAAACATATATATGTCACAAAGTTCACACATAACAGATAACAAATACTGCCTAATTCTTATCTCATCAAGTTGGCTATAAAAGTAAAAAACCGATTTGAGGCAATTGATGACCTTCCTACCGCTGGATGGCCAGAGAATATTATGATTTCTATTCATTGTATAAAATAAAGAATATTGTATTGAGAAACCTTAAGATAAAATGAATCAACAGAATAAAAAAAAAGCAATAGAAATTGACATTCCATTCATCATCTTCACCTTTACATAAGTGTAAATCTTTTTCGTACAAAAATAAAAAAAAAACCTATTTCCCCCATACACATCATCATAAGAAAAGAAGAAACAAAGAATATATAAAACCTTCCTAAACATTTACATAAAAGCTATATATGCGTCTATATAACAATGATAATAATAATTAACAACATACAAATATTGAATAAATATATAGACACACATAACCAATTATACAAACAGTAATACCAACGTTGATGATTCATGACTGTAAAGAGGCAACGAGAAGAGCAGAGCCAATGCTAGAACCATCTTCCATGGCTTTAACGACGACGTATTGACTCACTTCTTCTCCTAATATCTCAACGAGAGCTTCTTCCATGTATTCTCTAAACATGGTGTAATTCATGTACAAACCTCCTTCTACTGCAACAACTGTTCTTTTCTGCATTTGGATTTCGTTTCTGCTTCTCCCGCTCGTGATTCCTCCGCTCCCATCTCGACCGATCTTCTTCAAGATTCCTGCAATTCCCGCTGCTGCTAGCCTCCCCGCTCTTCGCGTCACCACGTCGCATATTTTCACCACCAGTTTTCTCACTTTCAGTGGTACATCTGACACCTGTTTGCTCATTTTATGGAAGTGAAGTAAAGTTTCTTTAAGTTCCATGTAACATTTTTACAACATTCAAGTTCGATAAAATAGCTGAGCTTTTTAAACTTACCCCCAAGTCTTTCAGGATTCTTGCTACTTCTTGTAACTCAGGTGTGTCATCTTCATGCATGACTGAGACTGAATTTGTTCTGAAACATTAAACGAGATACACTTAGACGTTCAGATTACACAGAGAAAACACATTACTAATTTAGATAGTTTTGATGCAACCATCTAAAATTAGGATAAGAATCAGATTTCCAGCAAAAGATAAAGAGGATATGTACCTTAGAACGTAAGGCTCAGATAATACAGACGAAGTGGGTCCAAAGACATCGGACTCTTGTGACATGCGAAGAATTACTCTGCGAACAATGTCACCCAGATACATTCCTGCTATCATCTTCTCAAATCCCTATATAACAAAACCACAAAAGATCTTAATGCTTAACAGTAACTTATGACGCAACACAAATACAAAACGGGAAAAAGAGAGAAGTTACGCATAGATTACCATATCATTTGAATTTGAACTCTCTGCATCCAAGTCAATGTCATATGAAGTTCTTGGCAGATGAGAGGACCAAAAGTTTCCCCACTCCATATTCACCACCTAAAAAACACAAGGAAGAATGAATCTTTTATAGTTCATCCACGGGGATTATAGCTTTACTATTTAATCGACCATGAAATGATTCTTAGTACCATGCTTCCGGAAGTTGTTAGCAAACCCTGACACTTGATTATGGCGTCAGTTCGTTCCAGGTAACATGCATTACTACCAGTTCCAAATACAACCGCAACAACCGTGTCTGGATCATGATAATATCCAAGTGACAGGGCTCCTACAGTATCATTCACCTGCTCAAAAGAGATTACTGAAATCAGAACCAATCAAAATTCATGAGACTTTCTGGCAGATAACATGGATGTCTTTCTATAGTTTAGCCAAGGCATCAAGATTTTGATAAAATAGGTAGGGGAAAGATAAAGAATTATCAAAGATAATGCAGTTCATGTGCCAGACTTTTGCCAAGGAAATGGTTCTGCTGCCGAGATAAAGAACTTACAAGAGCTGCAACATGCATATTTAGGCCTCTTCTGTTAAGCGCCCCTTGTAGACATTCAGCTATGTCTTTCCCAACCTAGAAATGAATAAGGCTTTGCATGTTATATGATGAAATAACTTTGGAAGTAAATAATGCAGCCCTAGCAGTATTCTAAAAAGTAACAAACAATATCTGAAAGACGAGCAACAGGTTGTCGAGAATCTAAGAAGTGATGTAAGAATCAGTGCACTAACCATTTCACTAATCTCAAAACCTTTGGTCCATTTGATTAGAACTCCGGAAGAAATAGAAGTATGCTTGACAGGGAACGAAAACGTGAATGCAAGTTCCCTTTTAACATCTTGTGAATTGGACCCGTTTCCTTCTTTTTCAATAAACCTTTCCAAGGAAAACGCGAGAAAGTTGAAAAGAACCTGCAATCATGTGAACAAAAGACCAAACAGACACTAAATTACACGCTTTGTATCATAGACGGCAAGACTAGTAAGAAATAAGTAGCAAACTAGTAACCTCGCTGGTGCTGTTCATCAGATGTGAAGGTATGGGATGTCGTTCGACATCTTGAACATCTAGATATGACCTTTGACCCCCTAGATGAACCCTTAGAACCCTAAAATATGTGCCTCCAAGGTGAAGTGCATAATAAGTTCCTTTCTCCGTCCTGAAATTCAAGCAGTCAGTGAAAATCCTACACCCGACTGCAATGATTGAATGCAGTACAAATATTAAAAATAAGAACTGATGTGGCCCGCACTTTATAAATTCAGCAATTACAATTAAGATATATTGTGGAAGCTTCTTCAGTGAATAGCTTAGGAACATAGAAAGAGAGCCACATCCACATGCGACAGTAAAGGGAGAATCCAATGGCAAAATATGAAGAAACTAGTACATTTTCCTTGATAAGTAGCAATCTAGTGGATAGGAACAAGATACCAAAGTAAAGGTAAGAGATAAAAAGGAGAACACCTTCAAGCTTTTACATATATGTAAACTTCACATAAAAGAAAAAAAAAGGGAACAGAATCAAAGGATCTGTCCCTGAAAAATGGTACCCACATACACTTCTTTAATTCTTTGGCTCCAACTAAAGCTCAAAGTCGAGACCCTTAACCACAGGTACACCATTAGAGCCACCACGACCAGGATTGAGCTCATAACTCACATTTTAGATTAAGAAAATGTAATTTATAAATCAAGCAACACAGGTTTAGCAAACAAGTTCTGCTTGATAAAGCGAAATAGTATAATTAAGGAATGTAGATCATGCAATGTAGAGTGAAAAGTTAACCCGAGCTCACTAAATCTAGATAAATCGGAAGGAAAACGTGAATATAAACCAGAAAAAGATCATCTTCACACATTACTCAATCAATGTTTCACCAATAAAGAAAAAACTATGGAGCACAAAATCCGTAATCAGAACCATTGAATCTTACCCATTGGGCAAATCATCGACGAAAGTGAGCAGCATTTTAAGCTTTGAGCCTCCTTCGGAAGCCAATCCAGCGTGCATCTCCACCGCCATCGCATCCACCACTTGTCTCAACCTCCCCACCGGAGTATCACAAGCATCCTCCAACTCTTTCAAAATCTCCACCACGGTCCTCCATTTCCTCCGACTCTTCATTCTCCTACCCACCATCACCGCCGCCACGGAACAAGCCGCCACAACCGCCGCCGCCGCAAACGCAACCGCGACTTTTCCCATCACAACACCCCCAAACAGAACAATACACAATCTCTCTTCTCTCTCTCTCAAACCTAAGACGGCACCTACTCTAATAAAGAGTCGAGCAGTAAATACCGGCGATCAGAAAACCCTACACGAATCTGTTTCACCATCATCAGCAGCTTTTTCCCTTCTCTCTCGACTTCTATTGCCGCCTTTTCCGCAGGCAAAATCGCCTTTCTCGCTCAGCTGTCACTCCAATACCCGTAAATTAACCGCCTTGATTTGATGGTGTTTTCCGGTAGTAATCTCCGGCGATGTTCAAAACGATTCAAAACTCGAGTTTGTTACCGGCGGTGAACTGACGATAAATATGGAGAGAGAAAGAGATTTTTGGATTTCGGCAGAGACAAAAGCGGAAGGAGAGAGAAGGGGCTGGAAAGCGAAGTGATGAATATATATATATATATACACACAACACAGATATATACTTATATATATCGTGTATAATTACATTAAACCCTCTCGTCTTTTTTTGATGTCGACGGTTTCGTTTTTTTTTTTTTCAGATTGATTTTCCATTTAATTACTCAATTTAAAAACAAATTACTCTCGACCAAAAACTAAAGATATGTATTTTGCAGATTAATTTTGACACTTAATTTACAAATATTTTCTTCATTATATTTAAAGAAAATAATATGAAATTACCTATCAAGAAAAAATATATTTAAACATATAATAACATTAAGGAGTTTTTTAAAAAAATATATTAAGAGGAAATATTTGAGTGGGGGTAAAATATTTCTTTATAAATTATAATTTTTCTGTCCCAAATCTTATCTATTTTAGTTTATTTATGTTTCTTTGTCAACCTATAATCTTTCAATGAAAGAGAAGTTTTTTTTTTCTCACTGATTTTACTCTTAAGCATACAATGATATAGCTAAAACGATTAAAGATATGTAAAAAAAAAAATATGCCCTTTTTCAAAAAAAAAAAGATATGTAAAAAATAAACATTTCACTGGAATAAAAATCAAAAATAAGAAGAGCAATTCATGTTAATTTTCATCAATAAAAATATTACGACTGTTGTTATTTTTGTATGGTCACCAAAAGTGAATAAAATATACGACCGCTAAGGAAAAACATGTTCACTTCGACCAAAAAAAAAAGGGAAAACCATGTTCATTGCCAAATTGACCCTCTATTTCTTTAATATTACCGTCGTGCCCAGTCTTCTCTCTTTTTCTTTAATCACACTTTAATAGGGAAATACCAAACGTAACTACTTACATTTAAATTCTCATCATTAAATCATTTAAAAACAAATAAAGTAAAAGACTAATGGCACGTCTGAGCTTTGACCGGTCGATTTATTAAGACTCTCCTTTGAATAAACTTTCAACGGCGTGCTCTTTTTGCCGTTGGGAATCTCTCATGATCAGTATTATAATTCGAAATATTATAACCATCGAATAGTTAATTAGCGATAATAAACGGTCCATGAGCTAATTATTGATAATGACTCGTGGCAAAATCTAGTCCAATAGCTAGTAATGTGTAGGGGCTGAACTGTAATACTCATCTTTTTCATCTCCTTTTTGTAGCATGCCCTACATTAAGCCAACTTGGCAATTTTATGTGATTTTTCGCATTGGCATTATTATTTTCTGCCAGCCATTATTGCAATTTCATTTTCTTATATAAATTATTTAGTTAGCATAACCGTTGATCTTAGTTTGTAAACTAAGCGGCGGAAGCATATGATAACGTAAAAAAAATGTTTTAGGAAATGATAGACCAAACCCCACCCAACAGAATAAAATTAAATGTAAGTATTTTAATACTTTTCACTTCATAAGAAAATAAATTAAATTTTATATAATATATCTTTACAAAAATAGTTCCTTCTGAAAATCTATAATTTTCCCCTTAATTTTAAATTAGCAACAATTCTAATTTTTATATCAATTATAATATTGATATCTAATTTTTATATCTAGATTTTTTTTTATCGACAATTGATATCCTAAATGGTCAATATTGAATAAAAAAATAAGGTCAATATCCTAGATTTTTTTTGGACAACAAGGTCAAAATTTAAAAAAAAAAAAACCTCAAAAAGTATATTCATATTTAATGGAAGGAATACGTCAAGGCTTCTTTTTAAATAGTGATATTGAATACACGATTTTTTTTGTATTTTACCAAATTTTTAATTCGAAATTTTGCATGAGGAAAAAGGCTGTAAAAATAATAAAATATTATATAAAGAAAATGAATGCAATTATCAATAGTATCGAATGTCCTTTGGTGTATGAATGTGGCGAACAGCCGCATAAAAGCTGGCAATTTTGATTTTACATAATAACTTTCATTTTTCTTTTCTTTTAAGCAAAAATGTTTTTATAGTTGGGAAATTAAAAAATATCTTCTTACAATGGGGAGGGACAAACAGCGTCAGAGCCCATGAAAACGCACGTTGCCATTTAACCAAAAACAAATGTCGTAGAAGAAAAAAAAGAAAAGAAGAGAAAAAAAAATCGCTCTTCCCCAGTTTGACAGCTCACTGCCACTCAGCAGTAGGACCCACAGGTTTCTTACGTATTTACCATTTTGACCCTAGTTGGGGTCTACTTCGTCTCCTCTAACCCTAGAGGTTCTCCGCGTTTTGGTCTCGGATTTCGAACGTGATTGTGGTCACGTGACACGTCACCTGCTTACCCTTCGCTGACGCAACGCTTTCTTTCTAACGCTTTTTTTTTTTTTTTTTTTTCTAATTTCTTTTATCGTCTCATTTAAAGTCGCGTTTATATGCATAAATATGGTCACCAAAAGTCCCACATTGAGGAAAAAAACGTTTCATATGTTGTATATATAAGCTTAGTTCATAAAGGGCTTGTGATCCAAGTGGAGACTATATAGGGTGATCCCTGAGGGTGATGGAATGTTTGGATCGGATTTCAGTGGGACAAGTGAAGGAGTTGCGCGCCAGAGGGCTCGGGGTATATATATGGGCTCTCTATTGGGGGCCTAACTTCGGTGCGGATTCGCTTACTCTCCCACTTGTCGATTAAAAGGATAACACCGGCTTTGTCTAGTACGAAACGGTGCCCTTACCGAGCCCAACTATCATCCCATAAACCGATTTCAATAGGACCATCATCTTTTAAGATATCGTACATTGTATTGTACGCTCTCAAATCTTAATCTTGATACTTTTGCAATAGCTGATTATCAAGGAGAAACACCTTGCACGCATTGAAGTAAGATAAAGTTACATTTTCAGCTTTGTTCATTTATGACTCCTTAGCTATATGGACATGGTGATGAACACTAGTACTACATCCGTTGTTAGTAACATGTATATAAAAAAATAGCTGAGAAAAAAAGACCAAGAAGAAGTATGGTAGTGTTGTTTTTAGCCTTTTTTACGATGAACACATGTATAAGGATAGTTTCTTTAAAAACTTTGAGCATGGCAAAGATGGTCTCGGAGAACAATTAACCCCACAACAATTGTGTATATAAACTATTCTAGCCTTCAATCTTTGAAGCTTTAACATACTGAAATCTTTCGTTAAGGATCTTCATCACAAACTCTAGCTTCTCTCGTAATTGTCACAATGGGAAAACAGAAAAGAGAAGCACAAAACCTATTCTCATTAAAGTATGTCCCATAAAATCTGGCCATGAGTTCAATTCAAAATGAATATGAAATTAGTTTGATACAGAACTGGAAAATCCATTGCTTTGTTGTTGTTGTTGTTCTACATGTCTTCAGAGAAGCAGTCTCAAATCGAAATTATAATTACGAATTTATGAGCTTCGGATTTTAAACGACGAATAAGAACATTAAACAGTAGAGATGATTAAAAAAAATCAAACAAAGGAACGATTGAAGCTCAGAATGAAGAAATCGAAGCTCGATTCAGGACTGTGAAACTGAAACTACGAATCGAAGATGAAAGAAAACGCGATTACCAAACAAAAGAACTGAGTAAATTTCATCGTAGGGACTGGGAGTGAGATGTTTACAGTCACTAAAATCTCCACATCGAAGAAAACTTGTTTTTTGTCGACGATGACCGAATTATAGGAAGAGCGAGGTCGAACCAAGGGACGAGAACGAGTTATCGCAGAGCTCACGGCTACCAGAATATCATCTCCGGTGACGACTGAAAATTAATAAAGGCCGGTCGGAGAGGAGTTTTTATTCAAAGGTTTTTCTCGATAAGAGTAATTTGTAGCAAGTGAATGAAATATTAGTCACCAAAAGTCCCACATCGGAAAGAACAAGATTTGCATCGTTGAATATATATGTTTTGTGCACACTTACTGTACGTCGAGCTCAGTAACGCGGGCTTGTGATCCGAGTGGAGACATTAAGGTGATGCGGACATTGGGTCGATTTCACTGGGCCGGGTTCGGGTTGGGCTTTCTACTGGCCTGCCCATTCCAAGTCGGGAGTTGAGGGTCCGGATTCGAGCGAAGGCTTGTGGTTCGAACTCTCTTAGAGCGGAGGAGATTGCGTGAGGCTGGTTTCACAGAGCAGCGTCCACCTCCCGCTTTCGACGGTGGAAGGATTACTGGCCGGTGCCTTCCGAGCTCACTATGACCCATTGAGCCGACTCCAATTGGACCATCACCTTTTTTTGTTTTCCCCTCTTCCCTAGTTTTTTAACTTACTGGGCTGAAAAAGTGCCCAAACATTTTATCGCGTTCAAATTTTGACACGTCAAGCACCACACAGTTGCCACGTCATCATCTTCGATAAAAGGTAAATGAGATGAGGTGAGAGAGTGAGGGGGAGAGAGGAATGGCGCGGGCTTTGCTGTTGCATCCGTCGTATAGAGCGACGACGCTACGAGCATCTTCATCTAGCGAAACGCGATACGACGGCGTTCCGGAGGTCAAGCTCTCGGATCCTACGAAGAACTATCGGGTTTTGGTGTTGGGTGGAACGGGTCGGGTCGGTGGGTCTACCGCTACCGCTCTTTCTAAGCTATGTCCCAAGCTAAGGATCGTCGTCGGTGGACGGAACAGGTTTAGGGATTAGGAAATTTTGAACAAGTTGGAAATTCATTGATTAGCTATTTCTCCGTGCTTATGAAATCGAATCCTCTGCGTGCAGAGAGAAAGGTGAAGCAGTGGTGGCTAAACTGGGCGAGAATTCTGAATTTGCTCAAGTAGATATCAATGACACTAAGATGCTTGAGACAACCTTAAGAGGTTTGTTTCGCTTGACCAAAGAAACCTCGACTCTTAACTGTGGGTGGAAAATATTTGAATTTTGATGAGAATTTCGAAATTTGGACTAAATATTAGCTAGTAACCGAGGCATTTTAGGATTGAATTTAGACAGTTTCAGGGTTTATCTGGGGCTTTTCTTTTGTATTTTTTGAAGTTATTGTTTTGAGTATTGACCGTGTGAAGTGTGTGAATGCAGACGTTGATCTTGTAGTCCATGCTGCTGGACCTTTCCAGCAAGCTCCGCAATGCACTGTTCTTGAAGCTGCCATAAAGACCAAGGTGAGGATAAGGTAAAAAGACATTTTCTGTGTCACCAAATCTTTGCATGTCTGTAGGAATGAATTAGAATCTTAGGACTTGAAACTTACAGAGAGATTTTTGTGTGGTTCATATATGAAACAGACTGCTTATATTGATGTTTGTGACGACACAACTTATGCTTTCCGAGCAAAGTCTCTTGAGGCTGAGGCAGTCGCTGCGAATGTCCCGGCGATTACGACAGCTGGAATATATCCAGGAGTTAGCAATGGTGTTAAATTCTGAACACAACTCCCTCTTGATCAGTGTATGAGAGACTACACACTAGTTTTCGTTGATGCAACAAATTAACAACATGTTTAACTTGCTCATAGTGATGGCGGCTGAATTGGTCGCTGCAGCAAGAATTGAAGACAAAGGGACGCCAGAGAAATTGAGGTAACACAAAACACTCTCTCAAAATGTTTATAGTGCCAACAGTACTCTTTCTTTGTAGTTTGATCAGACTTTTTCTTGTCTTACAATGCCAAAATAGGTTCTCCTATTACACTGCAGGCACTGGCGGTGCAGGTCCTACAATACTAGCAACAAGTTTTTTACTTCTCGGTGAGGAAGTTACTGCATATAAACAAGGCAAGTGTTACAGACTTTAAAAACTCTTGCAAATTAAAACATATCTCTGGATTGTACTGTGAAGTTTTCAGCAATATTCTCAACCTTGTATCGTGGGGACTTGATTCAGGAGAGAAGGTGAAACTAAGACCCTACAGCGGAATGATAAACGTTGACTTTGGAAAAGGCATCCGGAAAAGAGATGTGTATCTTTTGTGAGTCGCTCCTCTTCCATATCAAAAGCTCCATTGACGTCCCATAAATATTTTTGCTTAGCACAGTGGCTGTTTCGCAGGAATTTGCCAGAAGTAAGATCAACTCATGAAGTTCTACGAGTGCCAACTGTCAGTGCCCGATTCGGCACAGCTCCTTTCTTCTGGAACTGGGGAATGGAGATCATGACAAAACTCTTACCATCGGTATCATGCTCATACCTTTCCTGAATCAATGGTCTCATGATAATCATATCTTCCTGTAATCAAATTGCAATGCTTGTCTTGCTTGCTCTAGGAGGTCCTTAGAGACAGGACCCAAGTACAGCAAATGGTTGACCTGTTCGACCCTGTCGTTAGAGCCATGGATGGCTTTTCTGGAGAGCGTGTCTCCATGAGGGTAGGAGGAGAAACACAAGAGCTGCAAAATAGTTTACACTAGTTTATTTCGGTTTACTCACTCGTTGTTTCTCATCTTAACCTCTTTGGGAAGGTTGATTTGGAGTGCTCGGATGGACGAACCACAGTTGGGTTGTATAGTCATAAAAAACTCTCCGTGTGAGTCTCACCTTAACATCCTTATATTTGCGCACACATACTGTATATACAATTATCTATGTACACAACACGTGATAAGCACCTACGTAATTGCTTGGGTTTGCAGAGCTGTTGGAGTTGCAACTGCGGCTTTTGTTGTAGCAGTGCTTGAAGGAAGCACACAACCAGGGGTTTGGTTTCCAGAAGAGGTATATCTCTCTCTATATATATATATATATATATAGATATATTCGCAAGATGATCTTAAGTTTTGTTTGGATGACTATGAAGAGTGATGTTGAAACCTTTGTGATACAGCCTCAAGGAATCGCAGTAGAGGCGAGGGAAACTCTTCTTAGACGTGCATCACAAGGAACGTTCAATTTCATACTCAACAAGTGAGCCAGCTTTATTTTATTTTCTTCGTCGATTCTTGATCTCTTTTTTCAGTTCGATAATGAATTTTTTTTTTCCTGACTTAAAGGCCACCCTGGATGGTTGAAACGGTCCCGAAGGAGGTGATTTTAGGGATATACGTATGAGTTTGACGAAAGAAGAAACAGAGATATGATCATTGATACATGACTTTGTAAACCATTTTGCTTCTGAGGTGTATGTATACTCGTACAGATTAACATTTTCACCAGAAGATATATATAAAAAAAAAAAAAAAAAACTTCAAACAAAATTACAAGATGACAATCGTTGAAACAATCGTGGAAAATCAATGAAGAGTATAATTTACAGGTGACAAGAAGAATGAAGATCCAGCAACCTCTTTCCTCGTATATATGTTCAATAAAGTCCCAACATTCTAAGTTCCATTACATGACTCTGGTCAAGCTCAGGAACATTCTTGCAGTCTCGGTCTTCCACTATATACTCCTGATACGAACGACACAGAAACACAATGTTGGGTACCAGGAAACCGAATACGGTATATAAATAAAGAACAGAGAGAAGCTGCGAAGAAACCAGACCTTCGTGAGTTCTTGTTTGGCAAGAACATGGTAATGCCGCTCATTGATCTTTTGGCCACATATAATGGCGATGAAAAACCCGTAAAGTAGTCCTACCAAGACAATGGCCAAAACTGCAACATGAAACAGACCACCATCTTTATCACACACTAATTGGATTAAGAACTAATCAAAGATGGTCTTGACGTAATTAAAAGGTCGTTACCAGCTAATGTGTAGAATCCATAGGGATGTTCCTCATAACCAAACATTTCTCGTAATTCTTCACCGTAAAACTTGTAAACTAGCAACCCCAAGAATGCTACAACCTGTGGATACGTGAAGACTTTATTCATCAATATAAATGCATTGACTTATCAGCACATCTATCATCCAAATCCAAATTCACATCAGGACTCTTCTGTTTCGGTTTTCAAATGCAACAAGAAAGGTCATAAACATCCAAGCTTATCAGAGTGTGGATAGAAAGAAACAAAAAAATGAGAGTCAAAGAAGCTGGTAACCTCGCAGAAGATAGACACTAAATTCAAGTAAGGTAAACAAGTCATGTACCATCTGGACAGTGATGAAGATGAAGACATGATCTCTAGCAACCAGCAGCTGAAATCTCAATCTCAACCACCATCTATCAGGAGGCACATTGGCTCGGAGTTTGAAGACGGCTCTACACTCTGTACAATGCGAAAATGCAAAACCTTCCTGAAACAAACAAAAACACTTCATAAGCTACAAAGATAAGCCACAGACTTTCTAGCAACGAAGCATTGACACCGCCATTGTTACCTTGGTGGAGCGCCAATTATCAAGACAAGATCTGTGCACGTACTTCTGAGTACCCTTACAACTGCACGGACCAATCAGATCTTCCCCTGCAATTCATACGATACAACAAACAAAGTCGTCTCATTTCTCAAACACATGCCAATCGTTATCGTATCATCACTGGGTTATGAGAAGCTAATGATACCTCCAACATCAAGGCAAATTCGACATTGTGGTTGATCTCCAGCAACAAGATGTGTAGTTTCGTCGTCGTCGTCGTCGTCGTCATCACTCTCAGGTATTTCAGAAACCTCTCCTTCCTCCACAATACGATCGCCTCTTTCAGCTGCTACGATTTCGTTAGAGGATGTAGATTCTTCGAGTACGATCTGTTCCTTCCGATCATCATCATCATCACTTGGCAATAATTGCATCTCTTGAACATACTAAAAATTCTGGAAATGGTAAAACCTGTGAAAACGCGAGAGAAATCAGAAATCAACAAAAATTTCCCAAAGCAGGATCTAGCTTCCAGAAATTTGATTAAAAGGGGATTACCCGAATTCAGCCAATTCTCGACGATTTTCTTCCAAGCCAAGCATTGCTTGTAAGCTCACTCAGGGTTTGCGTCTAAGAAACTGGTAAACTATAGCTTCGAATCAGATTGATTTTGTTTCTCTTGGTTCATCACTATCCGTCGAACAAACACGTGAGGAGACGAAGATTTTTGAGTATTGAGAGAGAAGAAGAAGCAAAATGGAAGATTGGGATTGAGATCGGAAAAACGACGGCAAGGGCAAAAGCGGAATTTACAAAAAATAACATGTGGGAGCACGTGACACGTGGAACCGTATTTTAGCTCACACAAAGTGGTGGACCTCTGTACAGTTGATCGTCGTCCTCTCCAATCTCCATCGTTTACTTCGCAGGAGTTGTTTCGATTGGGTACCATCAAGTCAGATCACAATCTGAGCTTTTTGGTTTTTAGCCGAAAGAGAGAGAGAGAGAGAGAGAGGGAGTGAGAAGATGACGGAGCTTGCGCATTCTCCGATCTTCACTTACGCATCGATGATCATTCTTTTCACTCTCTGTCCACCTTTCGTCATTCTCCTGTAAGTTCATCATTCTTTTACTTCTCAGATCGACTCGTACACATTTTTGACATCTCCTTGATTCATGCGGATAAGTCGAAAACCGATAGATTCAAGTCGTTTTCACCATTAATTAGGAGTTCNAAAAATAAAAAAAAAAAAAAAAAAAAAAAAACAAATTGGAATTTTCTTTCTGGTAAAATGTGTGGAACTTGATACAGTAATGGGCTTCGTTATTCTATACTGACACTTTGATTTCCAGTTTTGATCTGAAGCGGCAGATTCACATTTATGTATTTGTTGGGTCCATATTTATTTATTGTGTCCATTTTGATTATTGATTCTGTTCATGTCTCTACTCACTGGAAAAATAGACCTTTTGATTCTGTTCATGTCTCTAATGGTACTGCAGTCACACTCCAGTCAACAAATCAGGATTCGAGGATTCTTGTTTTAATATAAACTAGTTTCATTTCTTTATAATGCAGATGGTACACATTGGCTCATCAGGATGGTTCTGTAACCCAGACGTATGGCTTCTTGTCGCAGAACGGAGTCCAAGGGCTTATCGACGTATGGCCAAGACCAACTGCGATCGCTTGGAAAATCATATTTTGCTATGCAGCATTTGAAGCTACTCTTCAGCTGCTTCTCCCTGGTAAAAGAGTTGAGGGTCCAATTTCTCCAACGGGAAACCGACCACTTTACAAGGTACTGAAAATTGGCCTTGCCTAAGTTCGATTAGCCTTGTGATGATGCAAACAAACAACTGTGCGGTTCTGTTCTTGCAGGCCAATGGTATGGCTGCCTATTTTGTGACACTAGCCACCTATCTTGGTCTTTGGTGGTAAGCAGTGTTTATTTACTTTTGAATACCTTAGGTTGGTTGGATTTAGTTTAGACACTTTATGCTTACGTTTCTTTATTTTGGATTCAGTGAATGAGTTGACTTTATTTTTTGCTATTCAGGTTTGGGATATTCAACCCTGCGATTGTCTATGATCACTTGGGTGAAATATTCTCGGCACTAGTATTTGGCAGCCTTGTATTTTGTATTTTGTTATACGTAAAAGTAAGTTTCTATGCCATGAATGGTGGTGTGTTCCTTTGTTCATAGTCTCTCTACTAATGTAGAATTTGGCTTTTTATGTTAAAAACTTTTTTTTTTTTTGGTCTTGTTCAAGGGTCACGTTGCACCTTCATCAAGTGATTCTGGTTCATGTGGTAACCTGTTAATTGACTTCTATTGGGTGAGTTATTTCTGTTTAACAGATTCTCGTTGTCTGAAATTTTCTGGTTGGGATTTACTTAAGGAACTCACGTCTTGTCAATATTACCCATCTCCTCATGAATTTCTTGCCTAATTGCTAGACATTTGGAGGTTACACAGTTATTGGACAAACCATTGATGAGATCTGCCTTCACTCGTTGCGTCCAGCTTATCATTACCGCAATCCAATTTTGTGGCAATCTTATTCTCACTGTCTTCTTTGCGTCGTGATTTGCAGGGCATGGAGTTGTACCCTCGAATTGGTAAGAACTTTGACATCAAGGTTTTTACTAATTGCAGATTTGGTATGATGTCTTGGGCAGTTCTTGCAGTCACCTACTGCATAAAACAGGTACTTACTTTATATATAGAGCTCCACACTCTTACGACATAACCTGGAGGTTTCTTTAAGTCTTTATTTGATCAGAGAGCCTCGTCTCTTCCAATTTTTGGTCCCTATACTCTGTCTTTAACCAGTTTGAAACAAATGGGAAAGTATCTGATTCGATGCTGGTGAACACCATACTTATGCTGGTGTATATCACTAAATTTTTCTGGTGGGAAGCTGGTTACTGGAACACCATGGACATCGCACATGACCGAGGTATGCGTCTGGTACACATATCAAAAGCACATCATCATCATCATCAACAAAGTTGCTTTACTATTTGTCTAATGCAGCACCATATGATTCAGGTTATCATTTCCAGCTTTAACAGACTGAAAGCTAACCTTTGCCATGCTTTATAATTTGTGAATTTCAGCTGGCTTCTATATTTGCTGGGGCTGTATGGTATGGGTGCCTTGTGTTTACACCTCTCCAGGCATGTACCTTGTGAACCACCCCGTCGAACTTGGAACTCAGGTGAAAAAATTTAACATTTATAGCTGAATACAAAGGAAGAGAGATATGTGAGAAACACCCCTTTTGTGTGTTAATCAAATGAAAAACTACCACTCATGGAAAAGAAGAAAAGAAGAAATGTTAAGCTAAATGTGGACCTGACCATCTTTTTTCCTTGGTTTGCAGTTGGCAATATACATTTTAGCGGCGGGAATTCTTTGCATTTACATAAACTATGACTGCGATAGGCAAAGGCAAGAGTTCAGGAGGACGAACGGGAAATGCTCGGTTTGGGGCAAAGCCCCGTCAAAGGTGTGTGTGATCATAATAAGCTCGGTGAAGTTAGCGTATTCCTTTTCAAATCTAAACATTCTCATGTGTATGAACGAACATCTTTTGTTTGTTGCAGATTGTGGCGACATATACGACCACATCTGGTGAAACTAAAACCAGTCTTCTCTTAACCTCTGGATGGTGAGTTTACTCTACTTTACGAGAGTTAATTTAGACGTTGTTCATCACAATTACATTGATCCATGCCTGTTGACTGTGTAGGTGGGGATTAGCTCGTCACTTCCATTATGTTCCTGAGATCTTAGGCTCTTTCTTCTGGTCCGTACCGGCTCTTTTCAGTAACGTATAATCCTTCTCCATCTATCNTCTTTTGGTTATTTTAAAGTTTTTTTTTTTTTTTTTTTTTAATTTTGCAAGTGATTCGCACTTTTAACTCATAAAGCATCTTTGTCTTTCACTTTTTTTATTTCTATTTAACCAGTTCTTGCCATACTTCTACGTCATACATCTCACAATTATGCTCGTTGATCGTGCTATGAGAGACGATGACCGATGCCGATCAAAGTAAACCAAACTCTGAATGATTTTGTTTGTTTCTATATAATAACAACACATTCTCTTTGTTCTTCTTACGTTGATTTGCTGTTTTTTTTTGGGTTTGGTTTAGGTATGGGAAATATTGGAAGCTGTATTGCGAGAAAGTGCGATACAGAATTGTTCCAGGAATTTATTGAGTGTAGCAATAGTCTGTCTTTCTCTTTTTTTCTACTTTGTTTCGTTAATTCGAACGTTAGAAACATCAAAAGACCAAAACGAAGAAGAAAAGGCAGATTGATTCGTTTATTAATTTTTTCTACTTTAGACATATTTTTATTTTTTGGTTGCTGATTTGTAACCTATGTGTTTCTTTTTAGATAATTTATTAAATTTTTAGCCTACCGTTTTTAAAAAAAATTATTTGATATTTTTGTTTGTATCTATATTTCATCGTCTGGAACTCCAAATACAAGCAGCATCGTATTTGAACCAGGTTGTATGATCACTCTGTATTACAACAACACTTTATCTTTATCAACCATTTGTATTACAAAGTACGATCTTTTTCGTTGTACCGTTTCTAATGCCTAATAGTATAAGTTAGTTCATCAACTATTAATAGTAGCTAATTTTACCGATTAAAGTTGTGGCAGCTTAGTTTCAATCACAAAGATCTCACCAGCTATACTATTATAAAGTTGACTCCATTGATATATAAGGTTTTGATTGGTCTTATGATCATAAGACTTTTACGCTGCAAAAAGTTTACGAATATTTACTACAGTTTCACGATATCAGCGATTTATGTTTCGATATCATTAGAATTTACAAGGACAATAAAATATGATTGCCCTTCACTACTTTTTTATTTAAATAAAATTTCTTACTATGAATTCTAGGGACTCTTTTGTTATGCATATTTTAAAAAAAACATTCTATACTATTTTACTATTCCTTAAGTCAGGTTTCAAATCTCAATAGTAAATATTTTCATTCTTTTCTAGAGAATCTTTTGGTCAATGGTCTTTTAATGGCCTTTTGGTATAAAATTTGATTATGTTCTTCACACAGTAAAAACAAATAGAGAGAGAAAGAAGAGAAAAGGACAAAAGGTGGGCATTTAAAAAAAGAAGACGACAAATGAAAAGTTATGAAAAGACAATGAACATTTAAAGAAGACAGACAAATCTCACACCCAAGCATCAGCCTCTCATCTTCAGTTTTATTTTTATAATTTTTTAACAAGACAACAAAAACAAAAGGGATGGTTTTTGGGTTATGTTTTGTCTTTGTTAGGGCGTGGTTGGACGTTTCCGTCTCCTCAGAATCAATATTTTACCAAAACAGCTTTTTCTCCTTTCACAAAATAAATACATGACTTTAAAAAAATATAAGAAAAATAGTCATGATTCCAAATCCACCTCATGTGAAGACAAAAACCCATAAAAGTGGAGGTTCCAATTTCGAATACAGACATACATGTTGTATGGATGTATGCGTATATTATAAGATCATTCCAAAACGTATGATGACAAATGGGTTCATTGAACTTCTTGCCTCATATTTACTTTACTTTATTTTCTGTTCAAGTTTCTCTAAATCAATAAATCAAGAAGAATCATAACCTAAAAAAAGAAGAAGAGGGAAATTAAGTTTCAATTCAAGAAAATTACATGTGAGACTTCTATTCTAATGGTTACAAATAGCGATAGCAAAATATCTTAGCTAATGTGAATATTAATTTAGGACTGATATTACTATGTGAACATAGCGAGGAATGGTGGGACTGAAAATTAATTTGTTGACATCTTTTAAAATATGAATTCCTTAAAAGGAAGAAAAGAAAGAAAAGAAAAGGAGATTTGAAAGAGGTAAAGAAAAGACAAAGAGGAACAAGACAAAACCGACTATCACGCATTGTCTGGTACGTAGAGCCAAAAGGAACAATGCCTCTGTTTTAGTGTTTTCTAGTTTCAATCCTTTCCCTAAAATACAAACAATCCACACACACACACACACGCCAAACTCACAAGATAACCACCAGAGACTCGTTCATTACACANACAAGAAAACCCCCAGAGACCCGTTCATTACACATTGATAGATAGATAGAAAAAGAGTAAAAACCCAAAAAAAAAAAAAAACACGTAAGACTTTTTCTTCGAAATTCATATGGGTTTTTCTTTCCGCTGATGCAAAATCCAGTAAGTTTTTTTCTTTTTTCTTTTTTGGTTGTTGTTTTTTATCTTCTTTTGATCATTGCTTGTTCTCGTGTCCTTCTTTTTCATGTTGTTCATGTTTCAACGTTTGCCTTCTAATCATTTTGATTATTATATATATTTGACCATTTATCTATTTGAAACGTTTACCAGATTCAGATTCAAAGGTTTAAAATTGTGTACTTTTCTGCAAAAAAAAAAATATAAAGCCCTAGTTCCTCTGTTCTTTTAACCATTTCACCTCTCTTTTGTTAATCTGCAGATTCTCTGGATCTATCAAGAAATTCCGAATCTTGGGCTTGGTTCTTCTCGTTGCAAGTCTCTTTAAGTTCCAATTTTTCCTTGTAAACTTTTTTAGCTTTTGTTTCTGAGTAAATCAAAATCAAGATTTTGGCTTTGGCCTTCAATGGTGGCTATGTTTCAAGAAGATAATGGAACATCCTCTGTAGCTTCATCACCACTTCAAGTCTTCTCAACTATGTCACTCACAAGACCAACTCTCCTCGCTTCTCCTTCGCCGTTTCACTGTCTCAAAGACCTCAAACCAGAGGAGCGTGGTCTCTACTTGATCCACCTCTTGCTAACTTGCGCCAACCACGTCGCCTCTGGTAGCCTCCAAAACGCAAACGCAGCTCTCGAGCAGCTCACTCACCTCGCTTCCCCTGACGGCGACACGATGCAGCGAATCGCTGCTTACTTCACCGAAGCGCTCGCTAACAGAATCCTCAAGTCATGGCCTGGTCTCTACAAGGCTCTTAACGCAACTCAAACAAGAACCAACTATGTCTCTGAAGAGATTCATGTCAGGAGGTTGTTCTTTGATATGTTCCCGATACTCAAAGTGTCTTACTTGCTCACTAATCGAGCTATCATCGAAGCTATGGAAGGAGAGAAGATGGTTCATGTGATTGATCTCGATGCTTCTGAGCCTGCTCAGTGGCTTGCTTTGATCCAAGCTTTTAACTCTAGGCCTGAAGGTCCACCGCATTTGAGAATCACTGGTGTTCATCACCAGAAGGAAGTGCTTGATCAAATGGCTCATAGACTCATTGAGGAAGCAGAGAAACTCGACATCCCGTTTCAGTTCAATCCCGTTGTGAGTAGAATAGAGTGTTTGGACGTTGAACAGTTGCGTGTCAAGACAGGAGAGGCCTTAGCCATCAGCTCGGTTCTTCAACTGCATAACTTGTTGGCCTCTGATGATGATTTCTTGAGAAAGAACAGCAGCGCTTTACGGTTTCAGAACAATCCTAATGGGATCGACTTGCAGAGAGTTCTAATGACGAGCCATGGCGAAGCACCTGAGAATGATATGAGCAACAACAATGGGCGTAGCCTGAGTGGTGACTCGGCCTCATCTTTGCCTCTGCCTAACTCAGGAAGGATTGATAGATTCCTTGCTGCTGTTTGGGGTTTGTCACCAAAGATCATGGTGGTCACTGAGCAAGACTCAGACCACAACGGGTCCACGCTAATGGAGAGACTATTAGAATCACTCTACACCTACGCAGCATTGTTTGATTGCTTGGAGACGAAGGTTCCAAGAACGTCTCAAGATAGGATCAAAGTGGAGAAGATGTTTTTCGGGGAGGAGATCAAGAACATCATAGCCTGTGAGGGATCTGAGAGAAGAGAAAGACATGAGAAGCTAGAGAAATGGAGCCAGAGGATTGATTTGGCTGGTTTTGGGAATGTTCCTCTTAGCTATTATGCGATGCTGCAGGCTAGGAGACTGCTTCAAGGCTATGGTTTCGATGGGTATAGGATCATAGAAGAGAGCGGGTGCGCGGTGATTTGCTGGCAAGATCGACCTCTATACTCTGTATCAGCTTGGAGATGCAGGAAGTGAAAGAAGATGCATGATATAAACACTTTTGTGTTCTTGCTTTTGTTTATGAGCAGAGTCCCTTTCTTTTGTATACATAGGGACACAATCTTAGTTGTTTTTGTGACTGTGACTCTCTCTTTAAGCTATTTTGGCACATGCTTCTACTTCCTCTGCATATAATGGCTGTTCATGCTGAAGATAACTAAAAGTCTAAAACTATGGTCGGCTTAACTAACCACCACCATTAAGCCCTTTGGTGAGAGCATAAAGAACAAAGATAAACAAAGAGAAGAAGAAAGTCTCATTTCAAAGGGTTTCATCGATCTCCTTTACAGTGTCCTCTTCAAATCAACAGAAACTTCATGGCTTCGTTTATGTCTGTACACTAATGATTTCTTGATCTCAAAACAATTGCAAAGACTAGATTTGACTTTCTTTCAGCACTTGAATCTGTCATTTGTGCATGTAAATAGCTAAGTTGGTGTATATTTAGATTACAAAAAGGACACACGCACTCGCCAACAGAGAATCTGATGTATATACTATGAAAAGAGACGAGTTATTTACATATTTGCTCATTTCCAATCTGTGAACCTGAGGAACACAAAAAAATGCAGCTTAAGATTCCTTCAAGATCAAAATTCTGGAAGTAAGTGAAACTTGGTCAACCGGAGATCTATAAAGGCTAAATCGAGTTGTCTACACTTGGAACAGATATTTGAGATCATCTACTGTTAGTCGAGTTGCAGAGCTTCCACCATGATCTTCACCAAAGGCAGACGCAACCATTATCCTTTTCTTTTCCTGATAATAACAAATTTGAAGAACCAAAAATGAGAAACTGATGGGGAAACAAGTATCACCTTGAAGGAGAGATATAGATCTTAAAGCATACCTGAAGAGCCAAAATTCTATCCTCGACAGTATCTTTTATCGTCATACGAGTTACTGTAACTGGTCGAGTTTGTCCGATACGATGTGCTCGATCAATAGCTTGATCTTCAGTAGTTGGATTCCACCAGAGATCAAGAAGAATGACATGACATGCAGCAACCATATTCAGCCCAAGGTTCCCAGCTTTTAAAGACATTATCATCACTTTTACCTGTTTAAGAAACCTTGCACTGTTAAAAGAAAGCTGTATAGGAGAAAATAAAAGCAGATAAAAGTGTTGAAAGATATATATATATATATATATATATGCACATAACTTACATCTGGATCGTTATTGAATTCCTTCACAGCTCTGTCTCTGGCATTTAGACTCATTGTACCATCTAATCTTCTGAACTCTATAGTGTTTTCATTCAGAGACAGCTCGAGCAAGTCAAGCATACCAGTCCACTGAGAAAAGATTATCGTTTTTATCGATCCTCTGTTAGAAGGAGTGGAGCGCAGACTCATTTGCTCTACAATGGTAACATCATTGTCGTCAATGTCATATGGCTTCGAGGAAGAAGGCATTTGATCGTGCTGAGCTGAGTTTGGACTGCTTCGGTTAGAAAGCGACCGCAGAATATCTATGACAGCTTTGATTTTTGATGAGCTAAACTCGTCATTTTGAAAAAACGCTTTATCAAGACCTTTATCATGTGAAGAGCTACCACCCAAATCATCAGCGACGCAACTTCTAAGGGTAGATTCAGAGAAAACAACATCATGGGCAAGCTCTTCTCTGCATCTAGGGACTGGGCACATGTTCTCATCCCCGTTGATAAATTCCGATACACACTGATAGCAGAATATATGGCCACACAATGTAATAACAGGGTCTTCTGGCGGATCCTGCAAAAAAAACAGAAGAAGGAATGTATGCGTAAAGAAAATCAGAACTAGTAGCTTCAGGACTAGAAGATGGCGAAAACCTGAAAAGACACTATTTCTAGACCTAAATTATTATGGACTTACCTTGCACTCATAACAGATGGGAGATGATTCTAAGCGATTGAGCAGGTTAACTCGAGCCTCCCTAGGGAGTCTTTTAGCAGCTTCTTCTGATTCTTTGCCAACAGAATCTGAGCTATATCTTTTAACAAGTTCGGGGTGGTCACAAGCTTGGCGTAATCGCAAAAGCATGAGAAGAATGTTTGCATAGTTTTGATTCAAAGTTCCTGCAGCAGCATATTTCTGCAGAGAAAGAAAATATATCTTACCGACTTGACAGGAACACTGCAAAACAGTTTCTTACATGGAAAGTCTTCCATAACCACAAATTACTATGTATAACACAGAGTTGTTGGTTACTGCACAAGTATCTTATTTTCCAAAAATAGGCAGATCACAAATATAAACCAAGGATGTAATGATAGTTTGGAGGAGCACGGTAAGAGCACCTTGAACTGAGACTGTGAATCGGTTTCAAGCTTCCTGTAGAAAGACCGCTCCTCTTCCGAAAAGTCAACCTTGCTCAAATTAATTGTCTTCGGTGGTAGGTTAATTATAGGCTGCCCATCAAGCAATGTTCCTAGATCGTAGATCAAAAAAGAAGAACAGAGAAAAATGAAACGAAAAAAGAAACACCAAACAATATTATTCCTATATCTTTCGAAAACTTGATCCTATACCTTCAGGTGACCGCTAGACTAAACTCGCAAGCATTCTCATTAAAAAAAAGTATGATAGAGATAAGCTAATATAATCAGAATTGTGTACGACATAGAAAACTGTAATGAGGTCAAGCCCATCACTAATTCACCTACTTGAAACATTAAAGAGATAGTCCAAGTACCTTTCGTACGGCGCAACATAATAGCCCTTAGAACAGCTTGAAGCTTTTTGTAACCATGAAGGGAGTTTCTGGTAATAGGACCCTTGATTGTGTGGCAGAATGACTTGTACACGGCGTACGGATCATATTTTAGAAACCTAAAATAGCTATACAAATCATCTATTGTATTTTGCATCGGCGTTCCAGACAAACACCACCTCATTTTGGCTCGAAGACCGCAACATGCTCTTGCCACCTGGGTTCTGTGATTCTTGATTGTCTGAGCTTCATCTAATACAACTCTGAACCAGCCAACTTTTGCTAGAGTACCAGAGTCAGGGCCAGACGAAGAATCGTCAGCGTTTTTCTTACCTCTTTTCTTACTCTTCTTAGTAGCACCCATTTCAATTTTGCGTTTCTTACTGGTGGAGAAGCCAGAGGATAGACCGTATCTATCGCCATTTTTTTCATCATTCTCATCGTCATCCACCAGAGGCTGCTTAGGAACTTCATTTGAAACAATAGCATACGTTGTCATAACCACATCATATTTTGCTAGTTCATTAGGATCTTTGGTCCTGTTACCACCATGGTAGATTAAAACAGAAAGCTTGGCTTCATTGGTAACCTTCTCATCAAGCTCTCTTGCCCACTGCCGCACAACACTTGCTGGACAAACAATTAAAGTACCCGCAGCTGGTCTCTTCCTGTTAAATTTCTGTGTTGAAGTACTCGCTTCTTCATCCTTGGCTTTCCTTCTGCCTGAAATGACACTCGCACCATTACCATTTGAAGCCTTAGACTCTGGTTTCTGATTTGCAATTTCCGCCTCATCATCGGCATCCAGATCCAATGCTTCAGCCTCTTGATTACTTATATTCTGGGACTTTAACTTCGCCTCATGCATTTGCTTTAGGATAAGAGCTATAGTCGAGACTGTCTTACCAAGGCCCTGCACAGTAAACCAAATGAATTTGATGGAAACTAAGAAAAATTTAGATAGTTTAGCTGAAAATATTTATGATTAAAAGTAACCTGATCATCAGCTAATATCCCTCCCAGACAGGGCGAACTTCTAGTTTCCTTCTGAAACATCCATGCCAATGCAATTTTCTGAGAAAAAAGAGTGTTTAGTACACAAGACAGTTCCCACAAATACTGAAGATGAACCAAAACATGAATACCTGATGCTTCATAAGGGGAACTGAAAGAAGACCAGCAGGTAACTCGACCTCAGACTTGGGCTGATTCAGATCCTGCAGGAAATACGTATTTGATCATCACAATTCTAAGCACTTACTCATTTCAGGGCAATTATGGGAAAACGTCAAACTCTTGATATGAAAATCATAACCAAAAATGTTCCTGTGCCTGGTCGATTCTTAAAAGGGAAGAAAAGTCAATGCTTACACTCACATGGTCTAAAACTGAAAGAACCAGCATGTTACTCTGTCTCAACTCTCAGTCATCATTGAGAGTTTGAGACGACGAATCCTAAAAAAACATACTATTCATCATCTCTGACATACAATTAATCAAAACGGAACTAGCCTACTCCAATTCCACAGTCCAATTACCACAAAAGCTGGTGAAAAGAGAGAAGTAAATTGCACAAAGTATTAAAACCACAACAGGAGAAAGAAGATAGCAGTTTCACAAGTCAAAAGTTGAGACATTGATAATACCTGCAGTGCAGCCTGATAGACCAGCCTCTCATCATTCTGTGAATTCCTATCTTCACCTATGCCATTCCTGTGCATTGGTTCACTTAAGCCATTAAAATGTGAAGATGAAGCAGCTGCTCCGTGCAACACAGATGGAGGTAGGATCCGAGCGCCATTAATCACACGCCCCATGCCTATCCCATCACGAGGTCCAACAAAACTATCACCAACGCCACCCTTGTTGCCTGCAGCTGGACTAGTATAATCCCCACGGAAGTGACTCGCACTTGTACCGCTATCAGGTCTCAAAGGATATGGAGGTGGGATAACAGTTGGAATATGTTTCCCTTTAAGAGCTTGTTGAGATTGAAATTTCTCATAATCTCTAACAGAGACACTGGGAATTCTCGAACTTCCGATGTGCTCATTTCCCGCAAAATGTGTCCGTGGCTTCATTTCGAAACCATTGCGTGAAGCCGGATTTGTGAGTCTCAGCGTAGATGGATCCCTTCTATGAGAGCCTGCTAGGTCCAAACACACACCCCCAAGATCATTGATAAGTCCATAAAGCTACCTATAAAAACAGTTTGACAACTCAGAAATGTAACCTTGAGTTAAGCGTAGAGGAAGAGGAGGCCTGTCTCTAGTTTCTTGTATCTCCACGTCACTATCTGAACTGATTTCAATAGCCGAATCCATCGCAAGTCACCTCTTTTTAACTCACACTGGTCAAGCTTCTAAAATCCAAATAAATAGTCATAATCACCATAAAAGATACATACTTTGTGCGCCCAATAAAAAAACGAAAATAAAACAATCATAATCAATCACCAAAAAATCGGTACCTTTAAAAACTGTGAATGTTTGGTGACTTCGGCATCAAATTCGAGTGGACGATCACTGGAACCCCTCGCGTGAATCAACAACTTCCAATTTTGAAGATTTATTTAGAAACCCAGAAAAGCAATCCGAAAGACAGAACAACGACGACGACGACGGCATGCAGTGGCGGGACAATATAATCAAAACCCGAGATATCGATAAAGGAAACCCTAAGAAAACGGTAAGTTTGGGAAATTGGGGAGCGAGGCGTGAATCTGTCTGTGAAGCAGAGAAGAAGCAAAATTGAGAAAATGCAGTGTGAAGCCAATTGGAGACTCAATAGGGTTTTTTTTATTTTCTCAGTTGACAAAGAATCATACACAACGGCGCCGTTTTGGACGGAGAGAAACTGAACCGGTTAGATACGCTGTGATATCATTTTAAAACGTGGAAAATTGATTATTACTATTAAACAAATAATATGGAAAAAAAAGTCAGTCAACTTACGTCACCCTCGGCCCATCACAAACTCTCGGCCCAAGTTGATATAATTTAGGCTTTTGTTTTTGGTGCAAATGATAATTAGGAAAGCGAATATATTACTGGGTAAGCGAAAGCCGGGAAATGGTTTTGTAGAGACAATAGAAGAATCTGCTAGTCTCAAGCAGATCAAAAGAAGGGTCAAGTTGTTGGAGACAAAGTTTGATCAGGCCGATTTAATCTCAGTGGATGAAACTGAGGTACCTAAAAAGACCCTCTTAATTATGCCAATCTCACCGATAACACGAGAATATCAACTATCAACTATCATCAATTTCTTCCAACATATTGGACTACCTTCGACGAGAAAGCCTTATGGTTGAAGAAGATGCGTCAGTGGAGGAAGCTGCCGTAAGAGACAAGACGCTCTTTGTTGCCAATCTCTCTGCCGAAGCAACTAAAATATCAAATATCCTCAGTTTCTTCAAATTGTTGGTGTTCGACTTATTGTAGACGGACTCGGTAAGCATGTGGGATGTGGTTTTGTTGAGTTTGCTTCTGCTAACGAAGCAAAGAAGGCGCTGGAAGACAAGAGGTATATATGGATATTATTTGCACCATCGTGAGATTTATCTTGATGTGGTTGAGATAGCTCCATACTTTTTCCGACACAAGTACAAGCTTGCAGAGAAGCTTTGTTACGAATACAACCTTAGCCTTGATTTGGGGGCTGAATCCGATTTGGAGGAACAGAATGAAATCTTCAGCGTTACGAAGACTACTTTACTGATAGAAGAAGAAGAAGATGAAGTAGCTCTTTGGTGTTTTCAACTTGTGATACAATGCAACTTTAGTTAGTTTTTTTTGGGCTCAAATGCAACTTAAGTTGGTTAAGATTTCTTTCTTAAGATATTCTTCTTTAATCGCTGAATTAAAAAAAAAAAAAAAAAGTATAACTGAGAATTAGTTTTTCCTTCTTTAAAAACGTTGTGTGGATGAAAATCTTTTTTTTTTTTTTTTTACATTTGAACTAAAAAATTTTGATATAACTTTAAGATCAAAGTTAAGGTAACCCATAACGAACCAGAAATCCTCATAGGATAATTGGGAGCAATACACAAAGCAACAAAGCCAAAGAAGAAACAAAACTAAAGAAAATCTAACAGCCAAAAAAATGTCGGAATCTTTCCGAAGCCTTTGATGGAATTAGCCGACGTTAACACCGAAACCAAACTTGTAATCCTTCTTCACATGATCCACCTGGTTCATTTACATGTAATCAATTAGTGTTTACGATCAGTCATTATCGAAAGCAATCAAAACGTATAGGAACATGAAAAAAATTGAGGTTTAAGTCATCTTCTTTACCTCTGCGGATAGAAGAAAACGGAGTCCAGGAAATTGTTCTTCGAGGTAAGTAGAAACAACACCATTAGAGTCAATTTTTCCTCTCAGCCGACACTAAAACCAAAAAAAAAAAACAAAACAAAATTTGAACAATTTTGTGTTTGCTTGTTTCAACTCCAATGGGACAAGGAAAGAAGCAAGTACCTGTCTAAGAACGTAGTCATACCCAACACTAGCTGTAACATCTCTTGAAAAACAATTGTACAAGAAATCCGTCGCAAGTAAGACCTGATCATGCAAATAAAGAAAAACAAAACAAAAATATTATAAGTGTGATTATTTTTTAGTTTATCTTTTCTATATGGTTAAGATGAGACTAGAATGTTGTTTTACCTTCTCCGAAACCTTTTGAACATAGTTCATGATAATCACACCAGTGGAAGAAACTTGCCCAGAGGCAATCTGATGATAAGAGAAACATATTTTTCTTTTAATTTAAAAGGATATTGTGAAGATTGAGTAACATTGTAAACCTTAATGTAGAAGAGAAAGAAACATTTACCATTTGATCAGTCTCGTATCGAGCTACATAGCCAACACCCGATCTCCGTTGCTGACCGATCCAGAAAACCTCACCACCTAAAGATAGTTTGGGCGTGACATGCTGCAAGAAAAAACAATATCTATAATTCAGTGGAAAGATTAATTGTAACCTAACCATACACTTAATCAGAGAATTTTAATAGCATAAAAAGCAAGAGGCAAGTGTTGGATTATATTACCTGAATATAGTTAGCTCCAAATAGTGAACCATTTCCAAACTGAAGCCTTGTTCTGTAGTCTGATCCCTACAAAAATGCCAATCAAACAAACAAAGCAAAATTCAAAAGGTGCATTCACAATTTCACAGAGATTAACATATTTGAATCCAGAAAACTAATCCTCGCCTTGTAATCACAGGTGAAGACGCCGTTCGACATATCTTTTTCATCTGTAAGCTGGAAAAGAGAAAAAAGGAAGACGATATTTAATTTATGCAGCCGCTAAGAAAACAATACCATAGAGCAGACACAGAAATCTACATTTTTTATTTACCTGAGCATTAGCAAGTATTGTCAAATTATCAGTTAAATCGCACTTGAATCTTGCGTTTAGTTTACCATCCATCATCACCCTTCCGATAAGCATCAACTGTTGTGTATAGAGAGTTGGTCAATATTGTTATAGCTGATCATGATGATAATTCAAACAGTTTAGTGTGCTGTAACACAAGAAAACAAGATATATATACCTTTGGGTCAATGTAATTAGCACCAAATTCATAGTTAGCAGTTGGAATCTTGACTATCTCAGATGATTGAATCTCTGTTGGTCCCATTGATACGCTGTTTGAAAACATCAAATCAAGCTTATGCTTAGCGAGGAACACGAATATGAAAGAATAATTTGCCACAAAATATACTTTAAAATTGACCAAAATATCACTTACCTATGACTGAGAAAAAACTTCTGGTTCAACAGCTTGTTGTAGTCGAAGCGGAAACCCTCGAATAGTTCTGGCTTTAACGACACTGCAAAGTGAAAATCAAACTAAGTAAGCATCCCAAAACAAAGGGGACGAAGATATAAAACAGTTGACGATAGTGAACAAGTGTGTGTGTGTGTGTGTGTGTGTCTGATACTGAACTCATAGCTTCACGGCTGAATTCCTCATAGGGTAAAGGGCAAGGCAGGTTTGAGTAATCCACTTTCTCGTCAACTTTAGTCTTTTGCTCTGTCGAACTCGGTCGTGATAAGCCCTCCATCGCTGCAGCTTCCGACAGCTGAAGAAACTTTCTTGTTCGATGAAGATGGAAAAAATTGGAAGAAATCGAAAGCTAAGAAGACGAAGAATCAGGAGGACAAGAAGGGTTTATGTATTTTCTTTTTAATGATCTGCGTGTTCGTCAAGGGTTCGACCCGGATATGATTTTCGGGTCGGAACCGATCTGGTCTCATATATTAATTACTAACTCGACGTCTCGTCTCGGCTTTTGGTTTTTAAATTTCGTTAGATTCCAATTTTTGGGATTTCGGTTCGATGTGGATAAGTTTATTTAAAACGTATTAATTCTACTTTTATATTTGTATGATTAAAAACACTGAAGAAGAATTCTATTATTGTAAACTTTATTCGCTCTTTCAAGTCTTTAGCAACGCAGAGAAAGAAAAAATGTCCAAGAACTAAGAAGAAAGACCAAACAAAAGAAGGAAAGGATAATAAAACCTAAACCATTGTCGGTAACGAAGCAACAACTTAAGAAGATCAAACTGATCATGAATCGGACTCACCCGGAAGCGGGAATCAGGTCCAAAACTTTCATCATGAATGCAAACGTAAATGCATCTTCTTGAAGCTTCTCGAATCTGCAAGTCAGAATCAAACATGGGTTAATCAAACACTAAACCGGCTTTCAAACCAAACCTTCTTGGTTAGTTGAACAGAACTCGAGTCCACTACAAATGTAGAGAAGGGTATGTGTTTGTTGTATTGACTGAATTCATACTTACCTCCCAGATTTTGAGAAATGACCAGCGCCAAGCTCACATTTGAACAAAAGCAAGTTGTTATCAGTCTTCATTTCTCTCAGTTTCGCCACGAACTTGCCAGGTTCAGAGTACATGACCCTTGGATCTGCTCGACAGACACAAACGGTTATAAACGTCGATAAGTCATAAACAAACCATTTGCCAAGCTGCTTTAATAAGTGAATCAGCACAACAACCAATCTTAAAATGTATTCTAGGCAAGATATTGCTTACCATTTAACCCAGCAGTGACAAGAATATTTGGGTATTTCTGCGCCGTAACCTGTTATATTGTCAACAGATGCATCAGCACAGAGAACTTCCATATCACCTATTGCAGATAATATTAGAGGAAGCGATATACTTACATTGTCAACAGGGGAATATGACTTCATATAGAAGTAAAATTCTTCCTTTCTTGGGTCACCCCACTCCTACAATGGTACAAGCCAAAGACAACACAAATTCAAGGTGAATTACAAAAGATTAAACACTATTTACCTATCCTTATGCTATTCCAGTTCCATATCTTGACAATTTCTAATGTCATGCACTCTGTAAAGTAAGAAAAGTATGAAATTCGATGTTTTTAAGGCACTGAATGAGCATCGAACCCACCTCCCATTCTGATGTAGTAAGCGGAATAGTTGGGTCCAGCATTGTTGTCAGAACATCTACGAAAGGAACTCCAGCAACAACCACCTTGAACAAGTCAGGCCTCATATTAAGAACAGCACCCATCAGCAATCCACCTGCACTTCTTCCTTCGACACACAGCTTTTCCTTTGAGCAATACTTGAGTTCTATCAAATGCTCAGCACAAGCGATAAAATCAGTGAATGTGTTTTTCTTCTTCAACAGCTTTCCGTTCTCGTACCACTGTCTCCCCATTTCACCACCCCCACGAACATGGGCAATCACAAAGATAAAACCACGATCTAATAGGGATAACCTTGATGACTTGAAATATGGATCCACGGAAATCTGTAAAGATAATAAGAGTAATTTACAGCTTAGCACAAAACAAGTAAAAGGACCAAGGATATGAGGACCATTAAAGCTTCAACTAGAAATACCTCATATGAACCATATCCATATAGCAGCAATGCATCAGACCCATCAAGCTTTGCAAGATTTTTGTTATAAACAATAGACATTGGAATTTGAGTTCCGTCTGATGCAGTGACCCATTTCCTTTCTGTAACATAATTTGATGCATCAAAGCCTCCCAATACCTGAATAAATTACAACAGCTTGTCATTAAGATCAAGCGACCATCATGCCGAAATAGAAGGCAGTTCATAAACGGATAAATAGTCGTAAAACCAAAGTAATAGCCAGAAAACTTTTCACATTTTTCATGTGCGTTTCTTGTAAATATGGCCTGCTACTTTTTAACGGATACACTCAATCATTGCAGATATTAAAATCCACAACTCAATATGCTGTGCACATAAGAATAAGTAGTTTACTTACTGTGTCAATCTTCTTGACAACGGAAGTGCCACTGTCCATGTCATAGTCATACACAGAAGGAGGTGTTTTCATCGAGTTGTAGCAGAACCTTAACACATTGGACGAATACTCAGACTCTGTTGAGTCAACTGAGTAGACTGGGTCAACAAAGCTAACACTACGACCACCTTGGAGACCTGTCAATGGCTGTTCCTCAGCAGGAAGCCTATGAACTGTTATCTTTTGCAGTCCCTGTTCACGCTCAAATACTGCGAGATGATCTCGAAATAGCTGAATTTCCTGAATCTTTACACTGTCCATATCAAGTATATAGTAAAATTATTTAGCTATAGGATACAAGGTGACATTAAAATTAAGTGAAAAACGTGTCATAAAACTAAATTAGCAATTGGGAAACAGCCCAGCCATGCATGCGGTCTACGCCAGAAAAAAAAAAAGTAGTTGGACTTCGTTTGGATTTTGGATATGAGTCAGTGGCAAACAATTATAACAAAGATGTTTACCTTTCTCTATGTGGAATCAGAACAGTTGTCTGAGATGTGTCATCAACTGAGCAGGCGACCAGTTCTGAGTTGTAAAATTCAGTGCTCCTTCTCTGGATGAAAAAGTGGTTCCCACGATGACTGACAGATGAATCAATTCCATCTACACGAGGTGTCAAGACCCTGAGTCCCTCCTGAGGCTTGGACACATCAAGCGAGAAGACGAATTTTGTAGTCTTGCTTTCAGATGCAACAAATATATACTTGTGGCTCTCAGAGGCGTGAAGGTCAAGAGAAAACATATCATCCTTCTCATGGTAAAGGCATACATCACTGCATTGCTCAGTCCCCAACTTATGTAACCAAACCTGTTACAAAGAATATATGTAAATGAGAATATGAAAGCCACAAAGATCGATGTTTCTCTTAACGAGGCACCACCAAACTTCGTAAAAAGCTCTTAAACTATTGCATGTTTGAGGAGTTACAATGTCATAATTCGCAAAAGCTAATCCCTGCCTCCAGTACAATACACTAAGATAGCATGGTGGAAAGAAAGTTGAATGTTCAACGGTAAACCTTGTCAGGTCGCAGGATTTGGTCCATAGTTATGTAGACCAAAGCATCATTACCAGCCCATTCAAGATCACAAGTCACTCCTTTCAGCGGTTGCCCAACTGGTTTTAGGGTCTCAGAGTCAATGACATTGACCCCATAGATTTCATCACCTTTTGTGTCCTCAGCATATGCCACTAGTTTATGGTCGGGGCTGGTCTGAAGAAACAATTTAAAAAAAAAAAAAAAATCATGTTATTAAAAAAGACCAGGTTTGAAACGAAATTGTTCTGTGAGGATAAGTATGTATCAAAACCAAATCCTAGCAAAGCTCCAACAGTCTAACCTTGAAGGCACCAATTCTGTAGTAGCCATGCTCTTGGGCCTTGATATTCTCATCCAATAGTATATGCTCAGGAGGAGCATCCGGACCAGTTGGCATAGTATCATACACAGAAGGCTCAGATTTGTTGTCAGTGACCAAACGCCTACATCGCTGAACATATTCCTTTCCTTGCAGATTTTTCTCATAATAGTAGTAAGGACCCTTGCGTCGAGGTGCAGATATATCATCTTCTTTGATCCTTCCTCTTATTTCAGCAAACAGCTGATTCACAAATTGCTTGGTCCCTGAAAATTTGAATCCATCTAATTATCACAGCTTGCACAGTCAATCGTTCACCAATACTTACTCCAAATGCAAAGAAAGTAAAAACAGAGCAAAACCCCCTAAACCCTAAAAACCTCACTCACCAGACATGACGGATTCAGTGTAGGCATTTTCTTCACGGAGATAAGAAAGCATGTCGGGGTTGCACCGAGAATCGTCGCGTAGCCAGTAGTAGTTGTCAATCCTGACATCACCAAACATCTGCATCACATGCTCCACTTTCTTCGCCACAGGAGGAGATCTCGATTCCGCCATGTCTACCGGTGATGTCAACCGCAGTGATGATGCAGCTCCGGTTTCCGAGGAATAAGAAGAAGATAGTCGCAGAATAGAGCGGCGGCGAGAGGCAAGAGGAACGAGGCGAGAGAAGTGGAGACGACGAATTTGAGGCGCGAGAAAGTGGGAGCCAAGAGCAACGAGCCCACGCCTTAATATCATTTACACAGATTTGGTGTCTATCCAGTGAGCGCAATACTCGCGCGAGTTGTTCATAAAATATCGGTTAAAATCCGATTTAGATTCCCCTAAACCGGTCCTCATTTGAATCGGTTATACACACAGTTCATCACTTATATGCTTTGATTATTGAACGAAAACAATGCGGTTCGCTACTATAAATTAAGTATATATCGTTCGTGAATTATTGTATTAAGAAGTTTTGAGAATGTTTTGGTCCTGAGATATCGCAAGCCAATAATCCGAACGAAAACGAAACAAGATGGGAAGATAAAACTGTCTTACATACAGGAAAAAAAAAAAAAAGCATGTATAATAATAACATCCAGAGTCTAGACCAAGTTAAAAAAGTGCATCAAAACCACTAAAATTGCCAAAGTGACATTCATTTTCACAAGAAAATGTTTCCAAAAGAAGAGAAGGAAAAACAATGGAAGTGTAAACAACATCAGAAGATATACCTTGAACGAACATAAAGCCAATGGCGATAATGGTGCTAACTTCATCAGATTCAGAACAATAGGAGACTAATAATGTAGGGTTTCATCAACATCCATCACAGGAAATAAGGAACACCTGTTCTTGGCCCTCTCATTTGATTGTTCTCTTCCGTCTCTGTGAAGAACTTCACTTCCCTTTCCTGTTATTAAAAACCATATTTCAACATATCATAACCGTGAGTGAGGACTAGATTAGATCCTAAACACTTCCAAAAACAGGTTCATAGAAGAACATAAAGAGCACGATCGACATGGGAGGATAGATTCTCCAGCACCAGCTATGTGTTTTCACATAGATAGATAGCTCCCACTGAACTGTCACAAGAGATGGCAACCCGTGGAAGCTGATCCAATATGCAGCAGTAATAACATAAATCGCAAAAACATAGCTTGAACTCATATCTCACAAGATTTACTTGTCTAAGTTCATATAAACAAAAAGTTCGAACATGTTTGGGTAGAGAGACGAGCAACAAACTCAAAAATTGATAAGGGTAAGAAATAGAAACCTCTCTTGTTAGAAGACAAGTGCATTATAGTAATAAGAACGTGAAAACACGAGTTTATGGAAAAAGAGGAAACAAGTGACTCACCATGTTGTCATTGAAACTCAATATAGAAGCCACATTCCCACAGCGGTAGCAGTAATTAGGCGCAGACCACACCTTTACAAAAAAAAATATAAAGAGAAAAAAACATCACCAAGCAGTTTATTATACTTGAGAATAGCCCAAATGAATTATAAGAAGCGAGACGCTTACAGTTACGAGGCCTTTATCCTGGAACATGTACTTGAGACCTTCTTGTACAAGCTGGTGTGCGCGACATACTAGATCAAGCTTGTTTATATGGTTAAACTGCACAAGAAGCAAAACAAAAGATCAAAGAAGTGAAACTGATTTCTTTCTTATACAGCTTATTAAAGTTTCAACAACAACAAAAAAAAACATACCTCAGTGGTAACCCTGGACCCGAAAAGCCAACCAGCTCCACGAGGACTGACAGCCCATGTTTCGATATCTTCAGGATCGCTCCACATAAGATCACAGAAGGGTCCTTCGTGCGGGATTTCGCAATTCCGCTCAATCAGTCTTATCTAGAAAGAAATAACATCTAAAGTAAGTGAATGAGATTAAATTAATCATGAAAAAAGGGTGAAAATGAAAACAATACAAAGGCAAATTTTAACCTGGTCAATTGTCCGTACATCAGGTGAAAGGCCACCATGAACACATAGAACCTACATCGAGGATGCAATACTTTTTAATATAGTATACAGCTAACTTATGCATTCATATGATTCCTAAGAGAAGATACATCATAATACGATTCCAAAGATGCTGATGAAAATACTTACAGTGCCATCTATAATAGCTGAAAGTGTAAGATAGTCAAAAACATCGGTGCAATATCTCCATGCATTAGCATTACCATACTTCCTTTGGCATTCGTCATAGAAACCATACACCTAGCAAATATAAAATTGGAATGACATTAATATAACTTTAGAAAAAAGTGAACCTGCAGGGACACAAAATAGTGAAATACACACCAAGTGAAGTATGGCACTTAAACTAGAACCCAACCAAGACATGTCACTGTGGAAGAATATTCTGATCCTACCATCAGCAGATTATGGAACACACATCTAATTTGCATCAAGAGGTATACTCCTCAGCTTAATCATAGTATACTTCTTAGCCTAATCATAGTGAAGGTTTATCAGAAGACAAAATTACTATTACAATTTTCTTCCTTTGACAGCGGATGTTAAAAAATATGAGATACGGTGTGGGAATTACAATTAAATCAAAGAAGAAAACTCACGGTTGCAAAGGATTCACATGTATCTTAGTTAACACCCATGGCAATGACACATGTACAAAATCAACTTTCAAAACTAGTTATCACAATTGAGGAAGAAAACGAAAATAACTAATCCACTAGGAACCGCGTGAAGAGCACAGAAACAGTAAACATCAGTGAACCAGAATCACGCATACCTGAGTTAGCTGTCTGCTTTCATGATTTCCACGCAAAAGTGTGATATTGGCTGGATGTCTACACAATGAAATACAAGAGAAGGAGCTTTTAAGCTCACTGAAGCAATGTGTTTTACAGCGTAAAGAGCACAAGCAAGAGAGCTATGATATCAAATGAAGAAAGGAAAGAGGCATGATCAGCGGCATATGGACAACCACTTAGAACTAAGAACAAGGCAGCACAGTCAATGGCATATGAAATCTGGAAAAAAAATCTAAACGAAACATACCTTGCTTTAAGAAGCAAAAGAATAGTGAAAACTTCAAGACTGTTGTAACCTCTATCAACGAAATCTCCCTGAGAAATTCCCCAAAGCAAATTAAAATATGTATACATAATGAAGAATTATACAAGGGTACGCTCAATAACAAGATTCTATACCATAAATATGTAATTTGTCTCGGGAACATGACCTCCGGTCTGGAAAAGCTTCATTAGATCATGAAACTGGCCATGGATATCACCACAGACGGTGACCGGACTGTTGACAGGTTGTACATTTGACTCCTCGATGAGAATTTCTTTCACCTGTAAACAGTTTAAACGTATCAGAACATCTTGTGGTTACAAATGAACATCTTAGCAAATCATTTTCCATGAAACTCAACCGATAAGAAACGAAACGAAGAAGAAGGCAATAACAATTTGCAAGACGTTACTGAATAACAACTGACTACAGAAGAGCTACAAGTTCACACTAATTCCCAACAATTTAGAAGCAGATTGCAAATTGATTGGACTCAATGAATCCTATTGTTGAAGAAAAGGAGAGAAAAACCCTAAAATCAATAAACCAAAATGACAAAGGAAAGAGTAAGATAGAGAGCAGATTCGAAGAAAAGTTCGACGAAGAAAGGAAAGCAGAGCAAGCACTAAGGCCTCAATAGAGAGCGCGAGGAACTGGGGGTTGGTAGATGCATGAATCTTGGCAGAAAGAGATTTAGAAAGCAAAAATAACGAAGAAGAAGAAGGCGTACGTATTCGCATAGAAGCTGGAGCTCGTCCTCAGAGAGATGTTGGCCGTCTTTAACCTTCGAAATCCATTTATCCAAATCCATGACGGCCTTTAATCCTCTCTGTCGATGTAAGTAGAAATTCCTGAACTTTCGTCGAATTCAATGGCGAGTTTCAACGATCTTTCGTGGAGAATTGAAGGGAAGATAGATCTAGCAGAGCATTGCTCCCTCCGCTTCGTTAGGGTTACGTAAAAGGGAAAGAGGGAGGGAGAGAGAGAGAGAGAAAGGGGACAGAACGAACCAAAACAATCTCGACCCAAACCCAATTTGGTCTTCCCATCTTCAAAACTAGATCCGTCAATATATTACACTAAATATCATTTTTGGGAAAATTGTATTTTAAACCGAAGGTGGTAAATGGTTCCTAACCTTTTAAACTATCAAACTATTTTCTATAGCACTTTTAACCACGAAAGTGGCAGATTTGGTCACGCCGCCAAAAAAATGACCGGCACTGTTGGTCATATGATGACGTGTCAGTAGTTTTTTTTTTTTTTTTTTTTAAGATTTATTTATATAATAACTAAAAATAAAATAAAAACAAAAAAAAAGAAAATCGCGGATTGGACAAAAAATTTCCGTCCAAAATCACGTTCTCACATATTTTCCCGCCCAAAAAACGTTTTCACAAATTTTTCGTTCAAAATTCCGTTTTCACAAATTTTCCGTTCAAAATCGTTTTTCACAAATTTTACGTTAAAAATCGCGTTTTCACAAATTTTAGGTTAAAAATCGCGTTTTCACATATTTTCCCGCCCAAAATGCATTTTCACAAATTTTCCGTTCAAAATTCCGTTTTTACAAATTTTCTGTTCAAAATCGTTTTTCACAAATTTTCCGTTCAAAATCGCATTTTCACAATTTTTTCGTTCAAAATCACGTTTCCACAAATTTTTCCACCAAAAATGTCTTTTTACAAATTTTCCGTCCAAAACCCGTTTTCACATATTTTCCCGCCCAAAGCGCGTTTTCACAAATTTTTCGTTCAAATTCGCGTTTTCACAAATTTTTCGTTCAAATTCGCGTTTTCACAAATTTTTCGTTCAAAATCGCATTTTCACATATTTTCAAACCCAAAACGCGTTTTCATAATGGAAAATTTGTGAAAACGCGATTTTTAACGAAAAATTTGTGAAAATGCGATTTTGAACGGAAAATTTGTGAAAACAGAATTTTGAACGAAAAATTTGTGAAAACGCTTTTTGGGTGGGAAAATATGTGAAAACGCGATTTTTAACCTAAAATTTGTGAACACGCGATTTTTAACTTAAAATTTGTGAAAAACGATTTTGAACGAAAAATTTTTGAAAACGGAATTTTGAACGGAAAATTTGTGAAAACGCTTTTTCGACGGGAAAATATGTGAAAACGCTTTTTCGACGGGAAAATATGTGAAAATGAGATTTTGAACAGAAAAATTTTGTCCAATCCGCGATTTTATTTTTTTTGTTTTTATTTTATTTTATTTTTAGTTATTATATAAATAAAACTTAAGAAAAAAAAAAAAAAAAAAAACCGACACGTCATCATATGACCAACAGTGCCGGTCATTTTTTGGCGGCGTGACCAAATCTGCCACTTTCATGGTTAAAAGTGCTATAGAAAACAGTTTGAGAGTTTAAAGTGCTAGGGGTAAACTTTTAAGATTTAAAATGCTATCATGTGCCACCTTCATGGTTTAAAATGCAATTTTCCCCTTTAATTTCTCTCATCTAAATTAATTAAACTTTGTTTATTAGAAAAAAAAAATTGTTGAATAATTAGTACGCTTGAATTTAAATGTTAGAAGATTTTGTGAGTTTCTGTTTTGCTAATCTCACCCGATTCTTCAGCTGGACGATGTTGATATTCTGCTTATCACCCTCAAACGCACTTTTAAGGGAAGTCATTTTTAGCTGCACCATTGGACTAATGTGTCGAGACTGAAGCGTAGCAAGTTTTCATCACTCCAGTGGTATTTTCCATGCTGTTTTCCTCTAGTGTTGGTCTAACACCTGGTTGGTCCACTAGGGGTGGGGGTCTTGCCAACAGTGAAAGGTCCTTTGAGAGTTGTCTTGATAGCAGTAGAAAGTTCCGTGAGAGCAGTCTTGAAACAGTGGTTTTCATTTTTAGCATTGTTGGAGCTTTTGAGGTAATTTCCGGAACAAACTTATTTTAGCTTTTGGGAACAAATTACAACCAGTGTCGATCCTAAAGCAAGCCAAGTAAAACTTTAGTTTCGATTCTCAAAATTTGCACATCTATTTTTTAAGAAATATTGTCAGTATATATGTGTATGGTTTAACAAAATATGAAATAAAAAAACACAAACTGGTCTAGTTTAACAAAATATGAAATAAAAAAACACAAACTGGTCTAATCAATTGAATAAACACCCAAACAAAAAATTTTGAGACCTCAAAATCTTAGGACCGGCTCGATGAGAGTTTTAAATCCTTAATAATTATATTCGAAATCACAAGAATTATTAATTTCGCTGTCCAGGAGAATAGCGTTCTAATAACCCAGAAGAAATCACAATTCAGTGATATACAAGATACATCCAAAGACATTTTTTTCATCGATATCACAGATTGAGAACTTAACACCATATTTTCTTTACCTTCTTAATTATATTTAATAATTGAAATGTTTACCAATGAAGGTAAACAGACAACTCACCCATGCATAATCAAAATGGTAAACCCAATTCATGGAAGCAGCAGTCTCAGCAATGAATTCCTCGAATTCGCTTGCAGCGACTCCCTCCTAGATAATGTTACTAACTTTCTGAGCAACAAGATGAAGGTCGATGTGAAGCCCCTTTTTGAATCAATATTTCACTTTTACTATCGTTCGAGGCAATTTCTGTTAAACAAATTTACTTTAGCCTAGCTCCAGGAACAACTGACAACACATGAACAAACACGGTCATAACCTTCGGGGCCAACAATTATTTTAGCCTAATAATCTTTTCCTGACCAGTTGTGACAAAACCTTATGTGTCAAACCTTATATTTAGGGTGGATGTTTGTTTCTTTTTCACGGCTGTATAACTTTTTTAAAAAAATATTAATGAAACAAAAAATTTACATTTTACAATACAACACTGGTCCAAAATATTTTGGAAGCTTTGACAAATAGATATGTCAAATACATGTTTGATTGAATATCAAACAAAAATATTTACTAATTGTGCCAGAAGATTTGGATGGAAATGAGAAACATAACGACTCTGTAGTGTCCCATGGAGCCTTCTCTTCTTAGCAACAAAACCAAAACCTCAGATAACATCAAACGTGTAAGAAATGGAGACGTGTGTCTCAAGGAAATAAAAGAATAAACCTTTTTAATATCTGGTACTCTTCAACCTTCCCCACCACTTCAACTTCACCTTCTCCACTGAACCACCTGTTTCTTCATTCCCAAGTCTGCTAAGTATCAGTTTCGTTTCCCTTAGTCTCCCTCCATAATCCTTCTTCCATGCCTCAAACATCTGTTTCAGCCTTCGTAGCTCTCGGTCCGGATTCAAGTTTGCTTCCACCTGACCAGATTTCACTTCCATCAAGAACTTGGTGTCATCACCAAACACCTGAGCTCTTTGTCCGAACTCTTCTGCTAACCGGCTTATCACGCTTAAGCCTACGCTTCTTGTCCTCCCATGGGTCCTGAAATCACCACTTACTGAATCTAGATCCGTTGCATCACTTGCGCTCACTGATGCATTCGAGTTTCTCGCTGAGTCATCCACCTCTAGGCTTTTCTTTGCAATGGAAAGACTGGACTGCAAAGATCTCATTTGCTTTTGCCAAATTTCTTCCATGGATTTCATCTTCGTTTCATATTCAGACCACCGGTTATCGTACTGCTGGAGTCTTTGTCGGAGAATATCGTTCTCCTCTTCTTTCTCACGAAGAGCAGCTTCGCTTTTCAGAACCCTGCGCTGAAGTTCGGAGAGTACTGATGCCTTCACTAGCACCTCATCTGACTCATTTCTCTGTGTTAAGAATCGAATTAAGAGTCAAGCAATATTCAGATATATCATTTAGTCAGTTGCAAGAAATCAATGGAAACTTTGTTAGGACCTTGGTGCCTCCAGATTTTAGCCATCCAATATCCCCAGAGCATCTTCTAACAAGCTCGCCACGAATTGCTACAAGAATACAAAGCTTTCAGCAATTCTTAAAAACAAATCATGGCATTTCAAGATTTGTTTTAGTCATGAGAATTATTCAACTCTTATTACCTGATTGTATTACAACAGATGCATCAACGGTGGCTTGATACTGTCTCTTAGCAATCCGTCTCTTAACATGGCTTTGTATAGCAGCAGAAGCTCTATGCTTCCGTAGTAGCTCCTTGTATTCCTTTCTTATCATTTCTCCACGAACAACTGAAACAAGAGGATGCATGAAGAAGCCGTAGCTCAAGTTACATTGCCATGAAGAGATAAAAGATACAAACCAAGATATCGAAATGAGACAAGGGGCAGGGCAATACATGATTGAAGAAGAGCAACTCCTCTTCTAAGCTCTCTTAGACGACAGCGTGCTTGGTGTCCTCTAAAACAGCTTTGGAGACGTAGAATGCCATGAAGAGTGTGGTTCCTTGTATCTTCAAGAACTCCAATCTGCAAAGTTGAGGCGAAAATAAGAGTCTCTGATTTGTGGCTCCTTGTAGAGAAAGTCAGACTAGCTACAGTACCTGGCCAGTTCTGAAAAACAGTTTTGTGTAGCCGACTTGATACATCTCTGGCAAGATATGGAATTGATGAAGAATTGCAACTGAAACACTTAGAGGATCTTTTGCTGCAATGCTCTCCAGCAGAAGGAAACCATACCTAAAGTATGACAAGATAAAATTATTGCAACGTAAGAAGAGAGGGTAGTGATAAGAGGACTTGCAAGACTGATGGAGTTGTTACCTTCGGGCAAATTTCTGGTGAGACATTCTTGTAGGAAACCCAGACCGGGAAATTCGAACCACCTCTAGGACTCCACAACATCTTAGCTGCTGTAAGACAATCCCTTGCTCATACAACCCGGGAGACTGAACATTGTTTGGCTTTATGCAGCGAATGAAATGTGGGGTTGTGTTCCCTAAACGTTGCATCAATTGGAAAAGTTGACCCTGACAAAAATATCAAGGCATGGTCACTAATCAGATAGAACAAAGATGATGAGATGTTTCTTCCTTAAGTAAGCAAAAGAACAAGAAAGTAAACAACAAATGTTAATGAGAGGAAAGCCGTGCAACAAGCTTAGGAGGTTTAAGAGCAGAAACAGAAGCAAGCTGTCTTTAAGGCAAAAGTGCCCTACCTTAAATTTAGTTGCTACACTCAGTCGCTGGGAATCAGCTCCACCTGCTTTGTATAAAGGACCAACAATAGGTTTTTCAGATTGAATGAGCATACTGGAAGCAAAAGCTTGGGGAAGACGGCAAGAGCACGATGACAAAAGTTGAATAGAATCCGAATGCAGCAAATCCCGGTTCTTCTCTAGAAATCCAGTCGTCTCATATGTAACCTGAGTTGGGAAAGCAAGTAAAGATTGGCATCATGAAGGAATCATTGACGAAGACTAGGTTCCTGTTTCAGTTTGGATTTCTAAACCCTCAAAAAAGAACCCACAGACCCAACAACATAACACGCTTTATGATCTGTCATGTCCTGTAAAATGTTTTTTTTTTTTTTTATATAGCTATTACCTCTCCCGCATAATGAGAGACCGTGAAAGCCTTCCCTCGATCTCCTCTAAAACAGGAATTAGCATTTAGGTGTTCCTTAAGCTTGTTGGCAAGTGTCAAATCTGTGCCATTCGGAAATGTGGATTCCTCATCCAGAAGTGAGAGCAAACCTAATGGTTTCTGCATAAAAGTGATATTTAATTGTCTCAGAACTTAGAAGACATGCTCTGAAATACACAATATATATGTTCCAACACAACATATCTCAACAATTTCTATGCAGCTTGATGATGAGGAGTCACTGCAAAATGTATCATATGATGATTGCTGCCTTTAGAGGAGATTAGTTATCACATTACCTTTTCAAAGAGACTAAGACAATGTTGGTTGTCCTCAAAATCAACCCTTGTCCAGTCAATGCCATCCTGGACATATTCCTGGAAGAGTAGAAGAAAATATAAATCCCTCAGAATTGGAGCCAGACAGAAAACTGAGATGTTTCATTGTCTGTCATGTGAATGCTCGACCTAACACTACAAGAACCCATTGCATAAAGGGTTAGCTTTACCTCCTGCTCCAGCTTGAATAGATGACGATTAAAGTGTTGCTGCAGTCTCTCATTTGCATAATTTATGCAAAATTGCTCAAAACTATTCTTCTGCAATATATAAAGTAGTTATTCAGCAAACGAAATTAACATGATAAACAGAAGATGCCTATATAAAACCATTTCCCTGCAAGAAAAAGATAGAGAGTATAAAAAGAAGTATACATTGAATGATTCAAAGCCATAGATGTCAAGAATGCTGATGGATCTGCCAGTTCTCCTCTTTCCCACCGCAAGAGATTTGTTTATCTGTTCAACTAGCCAGTCAAATAGGCAGGCATAGATTGACTTTGCTAAAGCATCTCTTGCGTCCATGGCCTGAAAGCAAATGAGAAAGAATCTCAGCACAAACAGGTCACTATCTTCAGGAGGACTATTCGTGTACTGCAAGGCTTGATGCTAAATATATAAGAAGCATAGATCATTTAATGCAAGAAATTCTTTATAAAAGACCTACCTGCGACAGTGTTAGCTTCTGTACAATAGTATCATTTCCAACTCTCATATTACGCTTCGATAGAGCTAGCTTAAGCTCACTGATGTTGCACCCAATCAATTTAGCAACAGTTGACAAACCTGAAAAAAACATATAGCACTTAAGTTAGCGCCATATGATCCACAAATATTAAGCAGCAAACTTGAAAATAACCAACTCCAAGAGAATCAAACAAAAACTATAGAGGTGACATTTTCGCACAAAGTATACAGAAAAGCAGAACTTAAAAAGTGCAAACATCGGTATTTAAGGACTGAAGAGCCTTACTTTCATCTGGATCAGGTTCAACGTGATTCTCATTGTCAATAATGGTGAAAGAAACATTCCCCAGCCACAAGACTGCTGCAAGCATTGCAAATACACTTTCTTGATCTTCTTTACTAACGTGGACAATATCTAGAGCTTCCTGCAACAGCAAAGAGTTTTTCAGTCAAAAGGTCTAATTAAAATATGCAGAAAAGGAAAGAAGAAAATTTATTGACTGAATAACGGAGTTACCTGAACGGCGTGAAAACGTTCAGCGTCATCAACTCCGTTAACTGAATAGCAATTGCTCTGTCTCAAATACTTATACTCTTCAGCGCTTGTCAAATTTAGTTTCTCTGATTTAACAGTGAGTGGAGTAAAATGTCAGTAACTATATTTACAGTAATAGATGTAGAGTTCTATATCACAACATTTGACCTGGAAAGTCTATACAGTGAACTGATTTAACAGTGAGTTCTATATTACAATTAACCATTTGACTTTGTAGGATTCAAATATCAAACCATACCTCTAAGCGTAGGTGAAGCCCCAGCACAAAGTTGATAAAATATATGATATGATCTTTCTCCTTCCGCACATTGAACCACTCTAGACTATTAAAATGTGTCAGAATAAAAAGAAAGAGCATGCCAAAGTTACCAAACCATATTTCTGACATGAAAGAATCAGACGCAGAGAAAATAATATAGAGGAACTTACCTTTTCTAGTAAAACTGCAAAGTTTAAAGAAGCAGCAAAAAGCTCAGTTAGCATTTGTTTAGGAAAATATAACAGACACTGTTGAAGCATCAAACTACAAGGTTTATGCTTACATGTTTGAATTTTAGCGCCGGATATCTTTCCCGTTTCACTAAAATGAATCTCTATCAGCTTTCCCTGTCAAATTTAACATCAAGGAAATATTATGAGACAAACAAAGACAGAGCAAAGAAAAAGATAATGGGGGCTTACGAAACGACTAGAGTTATCGTTTCTCAATGTTTTTGCATTTCCAAATGCTTCCAAGATGGGATTAGTCTTTAATATCTCATACTCGATCCCACTTCCACCTCCAAGAGCAGCCAAGTATTGCATTGCTATCTTCGCTGTCTCAGTCTTCCCTGCTCCACTCTCTCCGCTGGATAAAAAAAAACACTTTGAGCTTACTTTTACTTAAGTTGTAGCAGTTAACTTTTAAGAAGGAAATTTTGACTAACCTGATAATGATAGATTGGTTAACTTCATCTGGAATGGAAACCAAAAAAAAAAGATTAAGAACAAAAACATAGAGTGAAATATGTTAAGAAATTAAGAAACATGAGCACACCTCGTATCATTTCACGGATTGCTGTATCTGCAATAGCATAGACATGAGGGCTCTCATTTGATCTACTCCTGTAAGCTTCAATGTTACGATTTCCGTACAACGGAACCTCCTTGAAAGGGTTCACAGCCACCAGAACAGGCCCTGCTTTTGTCTAGCACCATAAAAGAAAAATTCAGGAAAGCAATCATTTTACTAAATAACCCAGGGAAGATACTCAACATGACAACAGAAAGATTATAACAACATAATTTTCTTACATATATCATGTCCTCGTTGTACCTATACTCAAGGTTGTACAACACTGCTGGCTCATTCAAGTAACTTAGTTGCATAAGATCGTCTACTCCGTCAAGAATATCAGGATTTGCAGGTACTAGACTCTCTGATGTGACTTTTAAAACCTGTTAAACCAAAGTGTAGTAATAGAGACTCCGATTAAACACTTCAAACAATAATCAACATCTACCTCCGGTTAATAATAATAAAAAAAAAAAAACCACTTACTTTTCCCTCAAGTAGTTTAATAACAGACTCTTCTCCTGAAGTTGACAATACCTTCCCTAACTCCCAGTTACCGTTTGGAAGTTGGACCCAAAATTGCAACACCTGAAAATTGAATCACTTCTACCTAAGAAAAGGAATGTATCTTCTAATATTTGTTCCAACATCTTATCTCATCAGTGATAAGAAAAGTTGCCAACTTGCAATTATAGGAACCTTTAAGCATACCTTTTTCCGAGCATATGCGCTTGTGTCGCTCCACCTGCTATCGTTACTCTGAGGCAAGGGCACAACAGGATCTCCATCGCCGACGGAAGACCGCTCTTCTCCATTTGAAACGCTTCGCACGCTATATGGAGAATCCTCAATAGCACTATCCACCCCATTCTTGAAGTGACCATTTTGTGGGGTCACATAAACACTTGAGCCAGAGGAATTCTCAGAACCAATAAATCTATAGTCTGCAGGCATTGATTTGAGTGATTGAATGGATGGCGTAACCTTTTTGGACATTTTTTCCTGTAACAGAGAAAAGGGTTCAGTTTTAAGGGAAATGAGACCAGAAAGAAGACATACACTAAAGTTAACCTAACAAAACAATAGCAGGGGACCATACAGCAGAAGACGTAGACTAAAGTGATCTTTCCATGTACATTCACGTTACACAATCAGAATGAAAAGATTCCAAAATTAGGCAAACTATGAAAATCTTTGAAATGATAGATCCAATGACTGCATATTCACCAAATATCACACTGAAAATTAATTTGAAGGCTTCATCTTACACAGCTCTCTTGGCTTAATTGTTAAGACTATAGAAAACGTTTGATCTGATCGAAACAAACCAGTTTAGATTGAATCTTGAGCCATGTCATGATTTTTAAAAGGAGAAGAACAAATGTTGACGATTTCTTCAGGAGAAGACCATTTCCACAAATCAGACAACGATTATAAATTTTGCTCCAGCAAGAAGTAAAAGATCGAAATTTGTGAAACTGATTCGATCTAGCTCATAGATTGTTTACCTTTTAAAATTAGAAAGCCAAAAGGAGAAAACCCGCCAATCAGCACAACTTAAATGGAGATGCTTCAGATTCACAGAAGAGATCGATCTCAGACATACACTCAAAAAAAAAATCCTCAGCCTCTGAATAAATTTCCGTGATTCAGATTGTAAACTCCGGAAATGATTGAAAGAAATAAAGGAAAGAATATAGAGAGACAAAATGTCGTGGGAAGTAAAAAGGAGAAAGAAGAGATATAGCATATGATATAACACTTGAGGTTTAACAGTAACAATGGTGAGTGAGAAAAATGGAGAGCAAATCAGGAAACTGGAGAGAAAATCGGAAAAAAAAAAAAGTAGAAGAAGAAGAAGAAGAATTGATGAAACTTTTTCTCTGCTTAGTAAAACTGTTTTCTTTCCTCTTAATTTTTGTTCTTTCTGACTTGGGTTTATATTATTTTTAGCAATTCTGATTTTAATTACTCATCCGACAAATTTGAATGTCTTTTTGGCCACCAACAGTGGAATTTTCAGCACCTCACGTGGATTAAATCCCGATTTTACCCTTGATATTTTTCTTAACCGATGCTTTTTGTTTTTCAAATTTGTGATCATACAAAATTAATGACGATTATCTCATTTAATGTTTTTCAAATTATAATTAACCAGAACTGCTGATTCGAATTTTAAACAAACTCTTTCTTGCAATTCATACAATATGTTCTTTCGAGCTATCGGAAAGTAATATATTGAATGTTTACCCGTTCAAATTCAATAGAATTTCACATACCCGATAGTTTATCATTCTCCAAAGCAAATTCAACTATCATTATAAGGGGATTGAGGAGGAACTATCAAGTAACCATAAATTAATTAGAATCGGTCCATGTTTCGATCACATCTCCGTTTTATGTAGTCAACTATATATTAATATATAACCTGAGAATATCTTGGCTTATATTCGTTTCAATGTTATTGAATAATAAATTTTTCGGCCTTATTTTTCAACAAGAATAATAATTGAGTAGTTAGCTAGTACTAGTATGCCGAAAGAACATATTTTTCTCTTTGCCAAGAAAACATTATGATCATGACAGAGTGATGCAGACACGAAGATGTTTGATTTCGTAGATTCTAGGAAACACCTTGACCTTTTGGGATCGGGCTGACTGCTGAGACCCCTATGTCTACAATTTTAGTTATATAGGTCAACTTAAAGCTTTGGTTAGTCACTAAAGTTTTGGATGGTGCGGTTAAAATCATTGAGACGAACATAAATCAAAGTTTTGAATCTGATAGTTACCGATCAGCCCCAATATTATTATTTCAAATTTAGTGAAGAAAAAAGTCTTAAAATATTTTAAGTTAGTGAGGAAAATATGTTTTATTAAATTATCACAGAACAACAGCCATATGGCAATTATAACAGATGGAAAAAAAAAAAAGATGCAGTTCTTAAATTATCAGTTTCGTAACGTATAAAACCAATCCCTAACGATCCGAAGTTCCGAACAAATAAAAATGAAGACGTTTGATATGTACAAGAGATTTAAGTAAAAACCTTACTAAAAGCAATATACAGTATCCTTCTTCACCTTCTTATAAGTTTTGAGTGAACAAATAATTCGTCTTTTGGAGGGGCTTTTCTTCACGTTTCCTTAGAACCCAAGAAGAGAGACATATGCTTGTGACTGCACACAAAACAAAACAAGTATTGGGTTTAGCTTTAAGACAGAAAAACAAGACATGAAGCAACTAGTGGCCATCTTATGTAAATCAATCACTAGAACTAGCACTAGGTATGTTGTGATGGCCTTAGCCGGCTCAGTCCAGCCAGCTAGTCCTCTAAGACCGGTTCAAAATAGACTTCAATTTTCCTAATTCAGATACGGTCTTGCAGCTTTAAAGGCCAACCCGCAATTAACCACGAAACTGCAAGACAACATACTAGACCGGTTTGGCCCAAGCAATTGTATTTGTACCACTTCCCCATTTACCATTTACAGAAAGCGATGTGCCATAATCGAAAAGAACAAGGTCTTCAACCTCCACGCCAATGTTGGAGAAAGAAGTTATCCTCAAATAAATTTTAATCGACAAAACTCGGTTTTTCAGCATCAAAATCAAGAAGTGTTTACACAACAAGTTGATGAAACCACATCCTAAATCCAGTGTTTACACGAAATGCCATATAAAAGTAAGCATAACCAAGAAACCAAAAACGTAGTAACATGGCCAAAAGTAATGACTTTCAGCATCATATGCATTAATCTGATGAAAAGCATTATTCTCGGGACATCAAAGACTCATGCACTACAAAATGGGTCAAGCCTCTCATAGACTAGCTAGTAAGCTAGAAAAACCTACTACATGTTTGTATGCTTTAATCGACAATCTTATCATAATCAACCAACTCACACAGATGTACCACATATTACACATCAAAACAGATGCTTATATTGCATATTCCAATATTATTAAAGAAATTCTTCGAAAAAGGAATCAGTTTTCATATCTATCAATTCTCAAACACTTAACAACTAAACCAATTCGCACAGAGGCATCAAGAAAATCGAATTAACAGTATCATAGCCAAGATTAGCAATCACAAACCTCAATCCAATTCGTCTTGCCTAGTATCCATATCAGATCCACTCCCAGAATCCGAATTTGCATCGTGTCTTCTAAACGACCATGGAAATGATATACTAAACCTCCTCGGCGTCTGTTGACTCTCACCTGATCCCTGCCCGTCTCCGCTCGTCTGACCTACACGAGCCCTGTTCTCGTAGTCAGGATCGTCCGTGGGCAACTCATGTCGACAAACAGGGCACGAGTTGTGCAGCTGCAGCCATGGAAGCAAGCAATCATGATGATAAACGTGTTTGCAAGGCATCTGCTTAGCCTCGATACCATCTTCAAAATCATCCATACAAACTGCGCACTGATTCATTTCCGATTGCAACATGTCCTTCGTCACCTTCACAGTTGGGAGCGCATCGATCGCGGATTTCGAAGCAGGAGGCGTTCCGTACCGATTCGGATCATCTTCAGCTAGTTGTTGAATCAGATCCTCGAGACCACGCCCAAAGAAGTAATCCCCGTGATTTCCTGGTAACGGATTGGTTAGATCCGAGAGTTGGTTCTCGAACAAAAGCTGGACGTTGATACCGCTGGATTGCAGTTGCTGGAGATGGCTATGGATAAATCTAACTGGATCGAAAGCATCAGGCGGCTGCTGAGTAGACTGTGCCTCCGTCGATTGCCCTAAGAAACTCGAATTCGTGAAGTCCATGACTGGGATGAAGGGGAAGCGAGATGTGATTGGATCAGACATCGGAAAGACCAGATTAGGGCTTGGATTAGGGTTAGGCTCCGTGTATTCTTCGAGGAACCCTTCGTTGCAAACAGGGCAGAAAGGATCATCGGAAGAGGAAATCGAGATTGTGATGGTTTGATTGCATTGGTAGCAGAAGAACATCTTGTCCTCCGCCACGACGGAGGATTCGGTTGAATTTCCGCCGGAAGACATGACGGAATCGGCAAATCTCAGAAACGCGTCGAACGAGAAAACGGGCAGAGAGAAGAGAGGAGGGAGAGAGAGAGAGGCGACGTTTCAGCGAATCTCGAATGTGTGTCACTCAATCTCTTCCCTGGCGAGGACTTTTTTCGATAATGGGCTCCAGGCTAGGCCCAATTATGGTTTAATTTCTTCTTTTTATTAAGGTAGTTTTTCCGATTTTCTTAATAGTACGGGGCTAAATTGAAAGAATCGAAATGTAATGGACCTTACGAAAAAGTCATCACCCAGCCTTCGTTCCCATGACCACACAATCGTTTTTTATTCAGTATCAAGTGAACAACGTCGTCCTCTGACTCAACAGAGGAAAAGGAGGAAGAAGACATGGACTCTATCGTCTCCAGTTCTTCGATTCTTATCAGATCATATCTCACTCCGGTTCGTTCATTTTCTTCGTCTTCGGCCGTATCCGTCAAGCCACTGAGCTCAGCCCAGGCCTCGTCGTTCGCGGCTAACCGTCACATACTTTCGTTCAGGTCCGGTGGTAGACGAACCAGGAAACTCTTAACTAACGCTTCTAGCTCGGCGATAAGATGCGGAGCAATCAAGGAGATCGGAGAGAGTGAGTTTTCGAGTACAGTTTTGGAATCGGACCGGCCAGTTCTGGTGGAGTTCGTCGCTACTTGGTGCGGTCCCTGCAAATTGATCTATCCGGCTATGGAATCCTTATCCGAGGTCACATATACATAATCTCTCTTGTACTCTCCTGTGTTGATCATCACTGAATTCGTACTGTTCATCAGTTCTGCTGGAGAATCGCGAGATTTCGAAGTTGAATTAGTTCCATTGAATTGAAATCGGATATTTCGCGAATGACTTGATCATATATAAATCTTGAAATGGCAAAATGTCAGCAAAGTGTGTGGTGTGCTAAGAAAATTTGAAAGAAATGACGGAGTATAAAATCAGTAAGCTGCTGGATTTGGTTATACTGTATGTTGTTGCTTTTGAATGCTACATTTTGAGATTTCCTTAGTTTTCTTGCCTTCTAAAACTATAAATGTTTATCTTTTCCAGGAATATGGTGACAGATTGACGGTTGTAAAGATTGATCACGACGCTAATCCCAAGTTAATAGCAGAATACAAGGTTTATGGTTTACCGCATTTCATCCTCTTCAAGGACGGGAAGGAAGTTCCAGGTAGCAGAAGGGAAGGTGCTATTACAAAGGCCAAGCTTAAGGCGTACATTGATGGTTTCTTGAACTCAATATCTGTTGCTTAAATCGTCTCTCTCTCTCTCTCTCTCTACACTGGTATTCCTCAGTCTCAACACACTGTTTTTTATGTAAACAAATCTCCTTGATTATGATCTTAATCACCTTTTTCTTGTCGAGTGTGTAACAACCTTTATTTATAGAAAAGACTTGAGCTCTTCACATGCATCATAGGCTTCTTTGCTTATACTTTGCTTATAGATTGTTTACCGGAAGAATGACTGATCATTGCAGTATTGTGCTTGGTGAGCTTGTTTTTGGCATTTGACAGTTAAAGGAATAGAAAAACAAACGTAACTGGACTCGAAGCTGCAAATCCTGCTTTGATTTATTGGAATGAATGAATCAGGTAAAATTATTCAACATTAAAGAATTTTTTTGACAGTTTCCATTCTCCTTCTCCTCCTGTCGGCCGCAGATTCTCACATCCTGTTGGCTTATTCTCTTGAAAAAGCAACCAAACAACGGCGGCTAAGCAAAACCAATGCCTTAGACTTTGAAACCTTAATCTTTTCTTTGGCTCTTAAACCTCCTTGACATAGGTCTCTTCACTTCCTCCAATAACTGCATCATCTGGGATGTAACGTTTCCAGAACGGATGCTGCTTCCACACTCTTCCCATCTCTTCGATAGGAACCCCTCTTGTCTCCGGCAACAAGAAGTAAATGAAGACGGTCATGATCGCAACCATTCCTCCGAAGAAGTAGAAGAGACCAAACTTCATGTGGCAGAGCATCGTGAGGAAGAATTGTCCAATGAGGAAAGTGAAGAACATGTTGACAGAGACGTTGATGGCTTGTCCCGCTGGTCTGATTTCCAACGGACAGATTTCACTTGGTACTAACCACCCTAATGGACCCCATGACCATGCAAATCCTGCAACGTATAAACAGATGAAAGCTAGGATCCAATCCGCTGTTGCGGGCGTCAAGGTTCCTGATCCCGTGGTTCCAAACTTCATACCGATCAAGGTACCAACAACGATCTACAAAAATGACCCATCAAACAATGTCTGTTAAGGTAGGCAGTCATGTACATTATGAGCCGAAAATGTTTCAATGTATAAACTAATGTACCTGGCAAACGATCATTTGGATACCACCTTCAAGGAAGAGAACCCTTCTTCCGTATCTGTCAACAGCATAGATGGAGACAAGGGTAGAGACAACGTTGACAACACCGGTGATAACCGCAGAGATGAGCGATGCATCATCTGCGAAACCAAGAGTTTTGAAGAGGACAGGAGCGTAGAACATGATCACATTGATACCAGTGAACTGTTGGAAGAAAGGAATCGCAGAACAGAAAACAAGCGCAGGTCTGTATTTGGCTTGTTGGAAGATGTTCTTCCATGGGTTCTCCACTTTTTTAGCGGCTTCGCAAGCGTCGCAAAGATCCTGAAACTCCTCGTCAACGTTATCGGCTCCTCGAATCTTCTGCAACATCTCCCTCGCTTGTTCGTACTTGCCTCTCTCGAGCATCGAGTTCGGTGTATCGGGCAAGACAAAAGATCCGATAACCATTACAACTGCCGGAATAGCAGCTAGTCCTAAAGACACTCGCCATCCGTTCCTAGCCATTTGAGATGTTCCATAGTTGATCAGGTTTGCAATTAGAATCCCGATTGTAATCGCCATTTGAAACCCGATGTTGAGCGCTCCTCGGAGCTTGGCCGGAGCCATCTCGGAGAGGTAAACCGGAGTAGACTGTGGAAATAGAAAGACCGGAAGATCAGCCATACAAAACCAAATCGAAACCGGAAAATGTAACTGAACCAAATAGAGAAACCAATTTCTGAGAACCGACTACTCGGGTCTAAAGACTAAACCACATGCTGACTAACCTGATTAGCAAACCCAACACCGACTCCAAGCAACAATCTACCGATGATGAGCATCGCGACGTTGACGGCGAATGCGTTGAATAGAGCGCCAATGAGGAAAGCGACACCTCCAACGAACATGGAGATTTTGCGTCCGTACTTCCTTGTGACAGCCGAAGCTGCAAAGGAAGACACGAGAGCTGCGAGGTAGAGTGAGGAAGTGAATAACTGAAGCAGTTGGTTATCGAATTTGCAGTAAGCAGTCTCGCGCTTTGCGCTGTGCATTTGCCTATCCACTTCCGGGAAAAACTTGCTCAGAAACTCCTCCATTGATGTTACTCCTCCTGCACAAGAAATCACATTAGGAAACTAAATTGGCCAATGAAAACCAAACCCAAATTCCTTTAAACTGATCACCGAACCAAAAAAATTTCAAACCTCAACCACACCAAATTTTACTTTAGACCGAGCGTCGATCAAAATACATTCCCGTTTTCTATTATTTGGACCAAAAGTTTTCAAACCAAACTGAAGACAAATCGGTCTTAATTTGATGAAAAGACATTAAAAAGGTTACATGTCGGAAACGAACTAAAACTGAAGAAAACCGAATGTCCACTCGGAAACAAAAAATCAAGAAGACGAATGTGGAATTTACAGACCTGAGATTCCGAGGTCGTAACCAAAGAGGAGACCTCCCATGGCGGCCACGAGACATGTGATGATGACAAAGGTGGTGACTCCACCTTCATAGCTTCCTCCACCACCACCATCTGATACAAAGGGTCCTCCAGCCATTATTGATTATCCTTCACTAGCTTATTAGTTATTTGCCTTTTGCTTTGTTATTTCGAACAGAAACTTGAGAGCTTTTGATCCAAAACTTAAGAGCTTGTGAGCTTCTTAAATACAAGAGCTTTCGTTATCTATTATTAGGAATGGATTGTGATGTGAGCTGTTAGAGATTTATCTTTGCTGATGAATAGGGGAAGTGGTTTTGGTTTTTTATCATGTTATAAAACCCTGTTTTAGTGGAGACTTGACTGTCTTTTTTTAGACCGTTTATTTTTGTTTTTACAGACAATTTCAACTCGTATTTCCCTAACCTTTTTATTACATGAGACTGTAAGAGATAACTCGAAAAAACAGTCTCTAACCCGAAAATAGAAACTTGTAATAACAAACTGATAATTGCATTTTAATTTGATAAATGGACTTAGGTCGTTTGTATACGAAATACAAAGCCTATTTAAAGGTTGTAAAAGAAATGAAGTAGTCTTTTGGGAGATTATTTACGGTTAGTTGGTTGGGATATAGATCTGGTTAATTGATACACGTCATTATTGGTCGTTGTTCCAAATAATCTGAAAGACAAACTTTGAAGAACATGTCTGAAGAGTGAAGAAACGTGAATCCCTACATAGCAAAAAAGCTCCACATCATTATGACATAACTTTTCTCATTTTGTGAATATGTTCAAGATGTTCTCATTTTGTAACTTTTCTCTTGACAGGATGCAAATTGACAAAAAAAAAAAAAAAAATCAGCATTCCCAAGGTTGAATCATGATGATCACTGTGAATATTGTGTAAGTAACACGATGAATGCAAATTTGTGTGGAAATTATGTTTAATGAATTGGAATATATATGAATTTTGGTCATGTTTTGACAATTCTGGCGTCAACTTCCGCAGCAGTTATACGACGGCCAATCTTGTCTGGCTGTCTCTAATTCTATGACTCTATATATGAAAGCATAGATCTGAAGAAGAAAAAATGTTAAGAACTCGTATTGAAACTTTGGCTGCTTGATACATTGTCTTACGATTTTTCTTGTATCGTTGGTTTACAGAATTCTAGCATGAGGAATAGAATGTATATGTATGTTTAATTATCATCAACTGATTTTGAGTTCAGATATAGTCTATAAAAAAAAATTATTATGGCATAGAGTCTAGGTTTGTTGATCCAAGTTGAATATATATATTACCGATCTTCAAGTGTGATCTGGTTAGAGATGGTCCGAAAAAATTATTAGCTTTGAGATGGGCAATTCTAATCTAAAAATTTGAAATTTAAGAGGATATTTTCGGCAGATACATGTTACATGAAATCTGTGTTCAAAATTTCGTTAATCGCTATTCAGTCGGTCGATCACCGATTAGCGATTTTTCAAAAATCGGATCGGAGATTAATCGGAAAATAATTTTTACTATATTTTAATATATTTTTTAAATTATATATATATTTTGTATGATATTAATACAAAAATCATAAAACCATACAAAAGATTTTATTAAGAATTTTTACTAATACACATCTAATGCAAAATGGCTTCAAATTTGTTCTTCATTTTTACTAATACACATCTACAGTATATATATATATATATAAATTTGTTTTTATGATTTGGGCCACTTTCAACACAAATGAACTTCAATTTTTTATTAAAACAAAAATGTCCAAACGATTTTAGCGATTAATCGGCCGAATTTTTCAATTAATCGGCCAAATTTTTTATTTAATCGGTCAAACTACGGTTGACCGATTAATTATGTCGATTAAGCAAAATCGGTACGGTTGGCACTCGATTTGGCCGATTTTTTGAAAAATCAAATTGCAAATAACCACCAAACAGTTTCGAGCTTAACCTTGTGGAAATCTCTTTATTCGCGAGATCTTTCACTCGACGCACTTGCAAACCCTAATCCGACGAGCTCTCTCCTACGCCGCTGGATCCTCATCGCTGGTCAGATTCTCTCTCGCTCTTCTCTTTCTCATCTTCATCTGACTGTCCCTCTCTCGTTGCGTCAGATTTTACTGGATCGAAAGTGCTATCTCTTCCTTTCGTTCTACTGGTTTTTGAGAGCTCAAGTTTTGGGGGTTTGAATGTCTCGATATGATTTCTTCGAATTTCAATGTTGATTTAGTCATATTGTCCGTCCTTGTCTGCGAAGTATAAGGAAATGGCTTCTATCGATCTCCGTCTTGCATGTTTGTTAATTTCATTAGAACGCTTTCTCATTGAGGTCTCAGTGTTGATCGTCTCTAGCTGTGTCTGTATGTATGACTACGATGAACAAAATTGAAGTGACCTTGTGCGTATCATTTACAGATTCGTGACTTGTTTGTTTTTGATGAAATTGGATTAAGATGGCTGGATATTCAACGAAAGGAGCTCCTACAAATGGATCAGTCTACGTTTCGAATCTCCCACTGGGAACTGATGAGAATATGTTGGCTGAATATTTTGGAACCATTGGGTTGCTAAAGGTATGGTATTGGACAGGTACTACTAATTGTTGCTTCTATATCGACGTCATTGCAATTTCTTGATTCACAGGATTTCGAGTTTCTTACATTTTTTTCATATGTGGTTTTTGTAGAGAGACAAACGAACTGGTACTCCCAAGGTATGGCTATACCGAGACAAAGAGACTGATGAGCCCAAGGGAGATGCTACTGTTACCTATGAGGACCCGCACGCTGCTTTGGCTGCTGTCGAATGGTTCAATAACAAAGAATTTCATGGGAGTGTCATTGGAGTTTTCATGGCCGAGTCGAAGAATAAAAATGCAGTTGATGAAAGTGAGTTTGCTGGATTCGATGAAGGTGATAAGGAGACGAACGGAGGTGCTGGAAGAGGGAGAGGTCAGGCTGATTCTTCCGCTAAGCCATGGCTGCAAGACGGTGACTGGATGTGCCCTAATACAAGGTCTGTGATGTGATATCGGTGAGGAGCTTCATCTAGCTCTTGTTTCCGTTGAATTTGAAGTTTTAAATTTGTATAGTTTTTAGCAGTAGTGTTGACATTCTCCTCGTATTGGCAGTTGTACAAATGTGAATTTTGCGTTCCGTGGTGTGTGCAACCGGTGTGGAACTGCCAGACCAGCTGGTGCATCTGGTGGCAGCATGGGGGCTGCTGGTCGTGGAAGGGGTCGAGGCGGAGGTGCTGATGGTGGGCCACCGGGAAAGCAGGCTGGCGCTTCTACTGGTCTTTTTGGTCCAAATGATTGGTCTTGTCCAATGTAAGCAACCCGATTAGGTTTGATATGATAATTGTTTTTTTCACATGATAAAACGCGTTTGATGCTTGATAAAAAGTTGAAATTGACGATGGATAATTTGTAGTTCATAAGTAGCAAAAGAGGACAAGATGGCATATGGAATTGCTGGATTTAAAATTAATTTGTTGGATGTATGGAAAGGAATATAGTTTGTAAGGCACCGTGTTTTTACCTGCTGTTTTGAATGTTGAACCTAATTTCGTAATCTGCCTTAAGATGGTTGTTGAAAAAGTGGATTGTGAGACATGCATGGGTGGGTTGTAGTTTTGATCCAGTATCCTGATTTTTTTTATATATATTCTTTCGAGGAAGTTATTTTTGTGAAGAGGGGTTAAAATTGCTGTGCAGATACAATGCAGGACTTTATTTTTTAAGTTAAGTGGAAGTTTATGCTATGTGTTTGTTTTCTACTAGCTTAACTAAGGGGCTGCCCTCATATGGGTTCTTATGCCTAGTGCATGCTTGTGTTGTGGGTGTATATGCTTTGGTGTTCATATACTTTAGTTTTAATTCCAGGAGCAATCCAAAGACATTTTTTTTCTTTGTTCTAATATCTTAAATTCAGGTGTGGCAATGTCAACTGGGCCAAGCGTTTAAAATGTAATATCTGCAACACCAACAAACCGGGTCAGAATGAAGGTGGTGTGAGGTATGATTCAATGTCAATAAACCTTTGTATTGTTCTTTTGCAGTATTCCCGCTAAGGATTTGGATTATAAATGATTTTACACTGTGTTCAGGAGAGATAATAGATTTTCTGTCCAAATGTTAGTAGTTTTACTGTCGGCAGGGTATTTTTATTTTGCTTTAGACATGACCTAATAGATACCTGGCAAAAGAACACAGTATTCTCTTCTGTGCTACTGTGTTCAGTATGAGAACGATGTTTTTTCCAGAAAATTGATATATCTCACTTGTAATGTTTTATTCTGATCAAATTCGAGTTGCTTTAAGAATCCTTAAGGTTTCAGTTTTACGGGCTGTTGTTCTCCTAAAAGCCCAGTGCTTATATACTTATTTTCTCTAATTAGGGGAGGTCGTGGCGGTGGTTACAAAGAACTGGATGAACAAGAATTAGAGGAAACAAAGAGACGCAGGCGTGAGGCTGAAGAAGTAAGATATGCTTTCCCTGAAGAGTTATCAGTCTTTTTGGCATAACACCGTTTAACTTGTGTGTCATAAAATCTCAGGATGATGGTGAAATGTATGATGAGTTTGGCAATCTAAAGAAGAAGTACCGTGTTAAAACACACCAATCTGACACCAGACCTGCTGTTGCCGCTGGTCGTGCTGGGTGGGAAGTCGAGGAACTAGGTAATTTCTGTTAGATTTGAAGTAAATAAAATTTCTATGAAATCATCAAGAAAAACGAGCCTAAGAAGAGAACCTTTCCGCTTTATTTTGGCTCGATATCCACCTTCTGGCTGTAGTGAGTAGTCCTGAAAGAAAAGTCATGATCCAGTGTTTTAATTTGGTGTTCATCATTTTTTATTCCATTTTGCAGGTGTTGATAGAGATGGAAGAGAGCGAAGCAGAGACAGGCAAAGAGACCGTGGCGATAAGCATAGAGATCATCACTACGACAAGGATAGACGCAGGAGCAGAAGCCGAAGCCGTGAGAGGGAAAGAGGCAAAGAGCGTGACTATGACTATGACCATGATCGGGACAGGGACAGAGACAGAGATTACGGTCGTGGAAGCAGGTACCGTAACTAAGAGATTGCTCAAGAGTGTGTTAGGGCCTTTTAGTTTCTCTCATCTTTTTTAATGTTTTGTAGACTTAATTTCCACAATGGTAACGTTTCAATGTCTTCTACTTTTTTTTTTTTTTATTGTGTGAAAGTAAAAGTCTTTTTGTTACTTCAATTGTCCTCTGATCATGTTCTGAGATTATCTCATTCATTTTAAATAAGGATTATTATCGCGATAATACTAAATACATATACCTTTTTTTTTTTGGCGGCACTAAATACATATACTAATTCAACAAAATATTGCCAAAATTATGGTAAGAAATGTTATTTGCAAATTTAAACGTGTATTAGTTTTGTCATGTGTTAATTTTAGCTGTCCATTTGGTTTTTCTTTTTTGGGTGAAATTGTCCCTTGCGTTTTTCTTTTTGTGCCCGTGATTTTTCTTAATGTCCCTCTTATTTTTTTTCTTCTTGTCCATTGCCAATCATTTCATCGCTGAATTATTCTAATGGAAAGAACTAAAAAGATAGAAACATCGAAGATTTCTGTGGATAATACTTTATCAGAGCTAAAATAGGATAAGAAAAAACTGGGCTTTTGTATCTGGGGGGACGGGGAGGTATATTTTTAATACCATGTCATTGTCACATACATGGTCGCATTTGGAAATACGATGATAAAGCTCGTAGTGGACTCGCACATATAGCAGAAAATTACATTTTCGTATAGACCCCACACATTCACATGCATTGACAAAGAGATTTTATTAATAAAGCATAAGACAGATGAGAAAGAAGTAACAAAGAAAATTGACAAAGCAAATCAAATGTTGAGTTACTAATATTGATATACGTTGAACTTTATATGATCTATTGGTCACGAGATATATGTTCAAGTGAATGAATACACATGTATTCTTGTTTTCAGAGCCTACACCACCGAGTTACAAAATTCGAAGTTATCAAATCTTTAATGATTTTATAAAATACTTGTTGATTTGAGAATTTTTTAAAATTTATATATTACATCTATTAACTAAAAACTGGTGTATGAAAAGATTGTTGTTTTCTACTAGTTGTTTTGGAGTAATTACAGATTCTGCCGGAGAAAATAAGAAATATGTGGGTACAAAAAAAAAAAAAAACAAAAAAAGATATATGGTAACATGTTATTTGGTGATCCCATTTATAAGGTCGAAGCAATAACACTGTAGAATAACATTGTAAAAAAGAAAAAATTTCATCGAATCACACTCATTGATAAATACGAGACAAGTTGTGATTCTTCCAAATAGTTAGATGTTTTGATATATTCATGTTTTAGTAGACTATGAATTTGAACTATTTCGAAAAAAAAATTATGAACCTAAATGCCCAAACTATACTTGTCAGTAAAAAATTATATTTTCTTATAAGGACAGTAGATTAGTAGTTAGTAGTACCATGAAAAATGTGCAACTGGATAACAAAAGTATAGATTATTAGTACTTATTAAAGTCAAAACTTCTAAAAGAAATAGGAATCAAAATTCAATAGCACTCTATTAAAAATCAACAAAACAAGACAAACAAAAGAAAATCATTTTATTGGAATTTGAGATCATTTGAAATGTTATGTGGTTTTCTATAATAATTTGATTCACAACTACACTAGTCCAACATAAACTTTTGTCTTATTACTCCCGACTAATTTCTCTTTAATTATTTTAATAGCAATGTATCTACATTGGTGCGTGTAAAGTAAAGACAAATAAAGCACTATATATCATCTCCTCATTTCCATGTGGCCACTATAATTATTGCTCTATAAAATCCAAAGAAAAAACAGAGGAAGAAAAAGAGAGAAAGCTAACTAGTCACAAGATTTCATTAGGCTTCATAGGTCGATGCAATGTCTATTTTCTACGATCTTCAAATCAATATCAATGGCCAATACAATTTCTTCCTCAACCAGGTAAAAACCAAACCAAAAGATCGATTCAAAATTCACAAGTCTTGATTATGCTCTGTTCTTATCTCTCTATGTGCTCTGTTCTAGGATGTGATTTCAAAGTACTGTGGAAGCTTGAGGAAGATGATAAAACAGAGCAAAAAGAAAAGAAACAAGAAAACGAAACCTCCAGAGATCATCACTATCGAGATTGATGATTTTCCAGGTGGACCAGATGGGTTTGAGCTGGTTTCAAGATTCTGCTACAGCAACGGAGAAATCTCAATCGATGTCTCAAACGTTTCGTCTTTGTACAGTTGCTCTGTTATTCTAGGCATGACAGAGAAGTTACGTTCCTCTAATCTCTTGTTTCAGACAGAAAAGTTTCTAAAAGAAATGCTCTATGGATCTTGGAACGACATCGTTTTGTGCCTCAAGAACTGCGAGCAAGTGTTCCTCCACGCAGATTCGTATGGTCTCGTCGACAAACTCATCTTCGCAGCTTTGACCAAAATCTCTCGGAACTCAGACGTGTTTTCTTCTTCTTCTCCGTCTTCTTCCTTCGCGTCTTCTCTTTCTCCTGAGATGGCCAAGAACACGCCGGAATCAGACAAAAGGTCTGTTTCTTGCGGAAGAAGTAACGAGTGGTGGTTCGAAGATATGTCGAATCTCTCCCCACGGATCATCTTGAAGCTAATAAGGATCACTGGATCTTACAAAACCAACATAAAAAGCTTAGTCCTAACCAGGTTTATTCTCCATTACCTCAAGACTAAACTCCAAGCCAAATCAGGGCTTATGAGGAACAAGCTAGATTACTCCGAATTAGCTGATACAGCGGTTAAAGGAGTTATGTTGGCTGGGGAAAACGCATTTTCTTGCAGAAAACTCTTCTGGGTTCTTAGGGTTTTATCAAGCTTTAGCCTAAGTAGAGAGTCAAGAACCGGTTTAGAAACCCTAATTGGAGAAATGCTGGATCAAGCAACACTTGATGATCTTCTGATATCTGCAAGAGGTGGAAGCAGAGAGAATGGATTCTACAATGTTGATCTTGTGATAAGATTACTAAGAGTGTTTGTGAAGAAGAGAGAAGAAGAAGAAGAAGAATCAAGAGAGCAGGATATGAAAGAAATTGGGAAATTGATTGATAAGTATTTGAGAGAGATATCTCCAGATCAGAATTTGAAGGTATCCAAGTTCCTTGGAGTTGCAGAGAGTTTGCCAAATTCAGCTAGAGATTGCTTTGATGGAGTTTACAGAGCCATTGACATCTATCNTTCAGGTTTTTTTTTTTTTTTTTTTTTTTTTTTTTCCTTTGATAATTTTTGTCTTTGAATTTCTTCACCAACTAATTGATGGTGCCAAAAAAAAAAAAAGAAAGTGTTTTTACATACAAAGTGAGACAAAGAAAAAGAGAATACGTTATTATTATTATTATTATTAATTTATTTTTGTATTGGACATACAAAAGATGACAAGTGCCAGATAGGTTTGAATACGAATTTCTATTTAATACATTTTGGTTTTGTGAAAAAAGAGTCAAACTATTCTTTTATTCATCATAAGGATTTGAAGTTTGAGATTAGGTGTATAAGCACATATATATATATATATATAACATTTAAGATTTGGAGTCATCTTTAGATTCTTCACTCTGTCTGGTTACTGCCGTGGGGTTCATGTCAGATTAACCAACAGGGCCACAATCTTCTCTGTATGTTTGTTCTTGTCTTGTCTCTTTTTTTATTCTTCTAATTCTATAAATAACACTGTACTAAAAACTCAAAACTATAATTTTTTCTGGTAAGTTAATATCAATTGCCACTTAAAAAAAACATATCAAAACTAACATCTATTATTCATCTTTCGGTTTTTTGTTTTGTTTTTGTTTTGACAGCTATTCATCTTTCGTTTGTATTGATATTTTTGGATATATACAAATATTCAAGAAATGATAAATGCGCTTAATGATAAGTTCCTTTTGCTGTTGTTGTACAGTCTCACCCGAACCTAACACCACAGGATCGAACAAAGATATGTCGTTGTCTCAACTACAAGAAACTAACAATGGAGACCTGCAGACAGCTGGCCAGAAACCCTAAGATCTCACCAGATATCGCCGTTCAAGCACTCAAGTCGAAATGTGACAATGAAGCACACAAAACTCCAGATGTGAAAGTTGCAAACAAGAGTTTTTCTTGTAGATATTCACAAGAGAAGAAGCCTGTACTGTTGCATCTCAAAGGCTTTGAGATATCCGATAAATTAGCCGAGAGGTTAGCGACTAGAGGAGGGTATAAATGGAGTGTTATGGATAGTTTCAGAGAAGGTACGTGAGGAGGAGAATGGAATAGGTCCCAAGCTCAAGATTGAGCAGTCAAATTAAATCTTCCAATAGCATTCGAACGATGTTCAGAGTCTTGTACAAATCATAGGTTTTGCGGCGTTTTTTAATTATAAATATATATGAATTCACGAAGCTACTCAATCCAGCTACACCATATGTTGATCTTTCATTTCCTTTCTCACTCGAGCGACTGTTAGCTAATGAGCCATTCTTTCCAGTAACAGTAACGATAAGTCAACGAATAATGTTAAATCAAATCAATGGGCTTTGAGGTATGCAAAAAATAACATAGACAATGATATAACTCACTCAAACGGATTCCCAAATTAAAAGTTAAGGTTATTCATTAGATTGGCTGTTCATATAACCGAGCTTAGTTAAGTCGGTTCTACTAACAAATGAGTTAATTTCAAAAGATATCATAAAAATAATGTGGTTGGCTATGATATTGTCCGCATAGTAGATTTCAAATTTCATTGTATATTCAGTAATATCATATGGTTCTAATTTGGTTTCAAATCTTTTATGAACTACTACAACTTTGTTACATAATAAAAGTAGTTGTTTCGGATTTAACGAGTAACCACATCGTTTAACACTGTTTATGTCATTTTTTGTCAACTTTAAAATGTGTAGTTCTAATTTAGCATTGTCAGTTACTGTTTAATTGTAGTGCTACAGTTTTTACAGTCATAATGTTTCATTAAGTTAAGTGGTTTTTAAATATAAATCAAACCATTTATTTGAAAGGTTTTTGTTTTCATTAAAAATCCTTATATGTCGTGGTAATTAGTTTGGATGTTTTACTAGTACGGAGAAATAAGCGGAGCGAAAAAGATTAAAACACAACCGACCCCAAAGCCCAAAAGCCCAAATGTTGACGGCGGAACAGGGGGCATAATTGTCATTTTCGCACATGATACTATGTTAAACCCTAACTTTTTTTTCTTTTTCTTTTTCTTTGGCTTGATCATTATATAAAGGCTTTTTATTATTCCCTAGCTCGCCTTTTCTCTAACCTAGCCGCTACACTCTCTTCTTTCTCCTGAATCGCTGAGGTAAGCCGATCTCATCTACCATCTGATTTTATTCGCTATCTTCGCTTAAATACTTTCCATCCTTCTCGTTTGTCGGTTTGTTCGTTGTTCGCTATTTTTCTGATTCTGTAGCTTATAATCTATTCACGTCGCTCATCTGATTGATCTGGTTCTGGTTTATTGTAATATATTGATGAATTGTTGTTTGGATCTATATTATCGTACTGGTTAACCTGCGTGATTATATAGTTTTGCTTGTGATATGGTAATTCAGAGGCGGCTTTCAAATTCTGGTATCTGTTTCTTCGTCTTGTGGTAAAGACTGGAAACGATCCGATTGTTTGCTATTGACCTCTTGAATTTGCCTTTTTTTTTTTTTACATGAATAAGCTTGCTTAGCTCAGAGGATAGCACCACAAACTTTTTTTTGTGGTAGAAATCGGTTCGACTCCGATAGCGGCTATTGAAAAATATGTTGTGAGAAAGTTGATATATGTTGCTTTGTTGATCGTATATGATTTGGTTGTTTTGCAGATTTTATTGAGAAGAAGCTATGGGTAAAGAGAAGTTTCACATCAACATTGTGGTCATTGGCCATGTCGACTCTGGAAAATCGACCACCACTGGTCACCTGATCTACAAGCTTGGTGGTATTGACAAGCGTGTGATCGAGAGGTTCGAGAAGGAGGCTGCTGAGATGAACAAGAGGTCGTTCAAGTACGCATGGGTGCTGGACAAACTTAAGGCGGAGCGTGAGCGTGGTATCACCATTGACATTGCTCTGTGGAAGTTCGAGACCACCAAGTACTACTGCACGGTCATCGATGCTCCTGGACATCGTGATTTCATCAAGAACATGATTACTGGTACCTCCCAGGCCGATTGTGCTGTTCTCATCATTGACTCCACCACTGGTGGTTTTGAGGCTGGTATCTCCAAGGACGGTCAGACCCGTGAGCACGCTCTTCTTGCTTTCACTCTTGGTGTCAAGCAGATGATTTGCTGCTGTAACAAGGTGATTTATTATCCCACGTTGTCTAACTATTTTGCTTTGATGCTAACGTATGTCCTTGCATGTTTTCTCTACAGATGGATGCCACTACCCCCAAATACTCCAAGGGAAGGTACGATGAAATCGTGAAGGAGGTGTCTTCGTACCTGAAGAAGGTCGGATACAACCCTGAGAAAATCCCGTTTGTGCCCATCTCTGGTTTCGAGGGTGACAACATGATTGAGAGGTCCACCAACCTTGACTGGTACAAGGGACCAACTCTCCTTGAGGCTCTTGACCAGATCAACGAGCCCAAGAGGCCATCAGACAAGCCCCTCCGTCTCCCACTTCAGGATGTCTACAAGATTGGTGGTATTGGAACGGTGCCAGTGGGACGTGTGGAGACTGGTATGATCAAGCCAGGTATGGTTGTGACCTTTGCCCCCTCTGGTCTGACCACTGAGGTCAAGTCTGTTGAGATGCACCACGAGTCTCTTTTGGAGGCACTTCCAGGTGACAATGTTGGTTTCAACGTCAAGAATGTTGCTGTCAAGGATCTCAAGCGTGGGTACGTTGCCTCCAACTCAAAGGATGACCCCGCCAAGGGAGCAGCCAACTTCACCTCCCAAGTCATCATCATGAACCACCCTGGTCAGATTGGAAATGGTTACGCCCCGGTGCTCGATTGCCACACGTCTCACATTGCCGTCAAGTTCTCTGAGATATTGACCAAGATTGACAGGCGTTCCGGTAAGGAGCTTGAGAAGGAGCCCAAGTTCTTGAAGAATGGTGATGCAGGTATGGTGAAGATGACCCCGACCAAGCCCATGGTGGTGGAGACGTTCTCTGAGTACCCACCTCTTGGACGTTTCGCCGTGAGGGACATGAGGCAGACTGTCGCCGTCGGTGTCATCAAGAGCGTGGACAAGAAGGACCCAACCGGAGCCAAGGTGACCAAGGCCGCCGTGAAGAAGGGTGCCAAGTGAACTTGTATCGTCAAAACTCTATCCGCAGATGAATCAAAAGACTATAATAATGCCTGTTTTTTTACTACTTTAGTTTGGTATTTGGTTGCTTGTTTGTGGTATAGCTTCGTCTCTTCTCCTTCAGAGCGTAATTGGGTTCTTGATAGGAGGTGGCGGAGTTACATCGCTCAAGCTTCTATTTTTCTGGTTTGAGTTGTTTTTCAGATTTTGGGATTCTCTTGTTATGAATATCGTCACTTTCCTGCGGATTTTATCTTCCTTGTCTTATCTCTTATTATCGTGTTCATCAAAATCTCGCAACATTCCTTTAATCTCTCAGTGTTTTATTTTTCTCATTTTGATTCAAGAGAGACTAGTCTCCGATACACGTGTCCAGTGAGTCGACCAGAAATATAAACAGAAGAGTAAACGATGATGAACTTTTCTTTCTCTCAGTTAACCTTTTTAAACAGTTTTAGGAACAAACAGTCGTATTAAACTTTGTAGATTTTGATTTCACCTCCAAGAAGAAAGGCAACTGAAGCTGAGGAGATGCGTTATTTAGCGAGACATTATCTCATGACTCCCTATATCTAAAATCTCCCTATATCTAAAATGCTAAGCTCAAATATCCCTCGAGTAAAAGTAATTTAATTTTGATTTTTTTTTTTTAATTCGAAAACCTAGTTGATTACAAGAGTGTCTTTTATTTCTTCACTTATTTACCAATCCAACCAGGATAAACCCGACCCGAATCCATGATCCAATTGCAATTGGATATTCTAACTTAAATTCGACCAAATCGCATTTTTCCCTTTCTCTTCTCTGCACACGATTGTGAGATTCAGATTTTGAAAACACAAATTGAACTTTGATTTCTGGATTTCTATTCTCAATTCTTCACGTTTAAGCCCAAATTAAATGGAAACATGTAAATTAAATGACTCGGACTTTTGCATAAGTATAGAAACAAAATATGGGGCAATCAATCTCAGAAAAAAATATTATGAAAATCAAATTTAGTTTTTTTTTTTTCCGACTGAAACTTTAGGAAATTAACGTTTTCATTAATTAGAAGTTTCAAAAAAACAGAAAACGTGAAGAAGAAGAGTAGAATCGGGTTTATGATTCGAAGGAAACATAGATATACGGTCAGAATGAGACGTATTCAATATATCACTAATTTTGATGAAACTAAAAAGCTCAAGACAGATAAGTTGGATATATTGGAATGATTTAGAAGGCCATTGAGATTAAAGTACGTTATCGTTATCAATTTGAATAATCGATTTCAGGCCCTATAACTGACGCTATGATATTGGAAACAGCTAGAAGGCCCAAAACCGCCCATGAAGAAAGAGTCGAGAAATTTATAGCAATCAGACTCAAATTGTCGTTGAAATCCGACTGATACAATCCGAGAGGCTGAAATCCCAATATTTTCAAAGAAATCCGACTGAAACAATAATGTGGTCTGAGTTGTACAAAAAAACCGTCGATTGTTACCGGGTGAAATTCGACTTTAACATCAAAAAGAAAAATCGGACTTAAAAAGGAAGAACTTCGAAATCTGTCGATTACTCAAAAGTTTCCAGGAATATGTCTTTAACCCAAGAGAAGAACCAATTAACCCGTCGATGTTGCCGACTGAAATTCGACATTAACATCGCGAAAGAAACTCAGTAATTGGACTTTAAACAGGAAGAACAAATTCGACTGAAATTTGTCTTTAACATCGAGAAAGAAACTCAGAAATCCGACTGATTCTCTCCTTTAATCGACTGATATTTTTGAGTCAAATTCGAATTTAACATCGAATTTAATATTGAAGACTGTAATCGACTGAAATTCGACTTTAACATACCCCAAGAAACTAAGAAATCCGACTTTAAACAGGAAGAACAAATCCGACATATGCAGAAGAGAAGGCACCTGTAGGAGATCTTTGAAGCTGTAAGGAGCTGTAAGAACAGTCTCCCGGACGAAGTGATCCAAGGAAGAAGGAGATCCAGGTTCGAGAAGTTTGAAGCTGTAAGAAGATCTTAAAATTGACCGAAGGACTAAGAAGATCCAGATACCGGATATATCTAGAATTTTAGTTTCGGAGAGATTCAAGTTTATGAAATCGCCAATTAAGAAGAAAAGACCGGCGAAGTGATTCAAGGAAGAAGAAGATCCAGTTGCTGCTTTAAAAACCAAGCTTCTTGTGTTTCCATCAATGGCGTAAAAAATACCCGACCCATATAGCAAACTCCGCGTCTTTATCCGTTTAGAGAAAAAAAAATTATTTAATTAATTCAAAAATACCCCAAAAAACTGTGAGCATGCCACATCAGCAAAACAGCTTCCTCTTTAATATATTGTAGGGTAATAATATTATTTTTGTAATTTAATATTGAGAGGGATATGTTAGATTGAATTGGGACATTTGTGATTGGCTATAACGAGTGAGGGACATGAGAGATAATGACTCATTATTTAGCGAGGCAACGTCTCATATGTCCCTCTATCTCTAAAGCTAATCACAAATATCTCAACTTAATCTAATATATCCCTCTCTCTCTTACTTCTATCAAATTACGAAAATAACCTTTTTTATTTTTAAAAAAAAATTAATCAAAAAATAAATGAAACAGAATTTTAAAACAAAACGCAAAAATAATTCGATTAGCGTTTGGCTTTCTTCTCCCCTAGCTCTACTGAAATCTCCGCCCTGTTCTCTCTTCGATCTTCTCTCTCTTCTTCCGTCTCCATTTCGATCAAGTTCGTTTCTTCCTCCATCAAGTTCTTCATCGACGGCGTCACAAACGAAAATTGATTATAAGGAATTGAACTCAAAATCATTTGATTTGGATTTCTCTGAAATCACCTGAATTGGATTTTCGCGATAGGATAACTAGTATTACTGATAAATGAAGTATAACTAGTAAAACTGGTATTACTATACGGAAAATTAGTAAAACTAGTAAAACTGGATAATACTGATAATGACAAATTTGATTTTTATTCGAATTATTTTTACAAACTGAAACAAACATTAGTAAACAAACATATTAATGGTTGTAAACTTAACAAATAAATGTTATAAGCGTGTATTTAGTAGCCAATTACAAAAGTATAGCAAAATAGTTTCTTATAAAATATTTTACACAACATCTACCTTATATTTTTAAGGTTACTTTGTTTTTTTTTTTTTGTTCAAACTCTTAATTCCATAAAATTAAGTTTGGGTGTTACATAAGCTAGAGGGAATTAAGCATCCTCTTTGAAAGCTACCATACAACATAAGAAAATTAAAGCATAAGATAGATAAGTCTTCATGTGACAGCGAATTAAAAGCAAAGCTTAAATGCGTCAGAAGAGAAATCACGGCTGGGCCGGATTGATGTAGCCTAGTCACGATTGAATGTGACGTTGAAAACCAACTTCTTCCTCCGGAGCTCGACAAAGCGAATCCGGTTGCATCTTCAGGCCCCGTACAGACCGCTACGCAAGATGACAAAACGGTGAGAATGTTGTAAAGCTTACTCGATATTGAATCCGAGAAGAGTCCGCTTCTCACAGAGAAGGGAGGGTATGGAAAAGTTCTCTCCCTATAAAGGGAGGAAGGTGGAAACGATCTCTCCATGCCACTGGAGGAGGTTGAAATGTTAAACATACACCACAAAGAAGGGGATGAAAACATCTCGGCAAGTCGGCTGTGGACACCAAGAACATAAGGAAGCCAGCAGGGTTTCGTTGATGGGTCGTAGAGGAGCCAGTTTGAGAAAAGACCCTCAATGGTCTGGATGGGCCAGGCCCGTATCAGTTGGGCCCTAGGAATAAATGACTGCTGTGCTGGATTGGGAAACATTTGTCTGGGCCGAGCCCAAAAATTCTGCAGCCCAATAAACGTTAGAAGCAGATCTGCATCGATCAGACCGCCATAGCAGAGAACACCATTGGAGCAGAGAACGACTTCGGCGAGGAAAACAGCATACACAGAGAGAGACGGTGATTCCGGGAACAGAATGTTGATGATGTGGGACAGTGGGAGGAGCAAGTCGTCCGGGAGATTTCCGGCTGGAAACATGAACGCAAACAATGGAGGCGGAAGATAGCCGATTAAATGAGTCGGAGTGAGAGGGTGGGAGCGAGAAAAGTTGAGAAATAAACCATATGAAGATCGAGAGTATGGATCCGGAGGTCTCGGCGGAGGTTTCGGCATGGCCGGAGAGAGACTCACACGGAGGTGAAAGAGGCTCGAGCGAAACGGCGGATCCGGGAGGGGGGAGGAGAGAGACGAGAGCTCCGACCTCAAGAGCTCTACAGCTCTCATCGCTGCAGCTACCAGAAGCGGCGGACTCTCGAGATATGAGATTGTGCGAATAGATCTCGACGGCGACGAAAGCACTGTCGGAAAGAAAAACAAATTCATCGGGCTTTAAAGGGAGCCCGGGAAAGATGGAGCGGAGCTCCGATTTCAGGCCGAAAGACACCGGTGAAGATACTTCATTCCGAGATCGGACCTGTGCGGCGGCTGGCTTCGGGAAGTGTGCCTGGGAGAGATTTTTTAGGGCGAACTTTGTGTATTATTCTTTTAAGGTTACTTTGTTAAGAATAACATTTTTAGGATGAAAAAGTTACATAAATCAATTTTTACACTTTAATAATGGATAAAACACTAGCAATCATATGTTAATCGACTAAAATCAAATGTAAAACTAGAAAATCAAAATTTAAGACCGGGTAATACTAATTAAAATCGAAAACATCCAAAATAAAACTATTTTCAGATTTAGTATAACTATATCTTGGGTATAACTATGTGCAAATTTGGCGGCACCCATGTGAGAAAAAGACGGCCCACATGCGAGTTAAAAGCGGCGCATGTGTTTCTCGTGTGCTTTCCACTAATATTGACGAAAATATTAATTCAAAAATCCCCCAAAATAAAAAATTTCGCAAAATTAAAAAAAAAAATCTCAATTTTTTCCCAAATTTCATATTCTACAGTTTTGTCATTTCTTCATTCTTTTTTCTTTCCTCTCATAGTTTGTGTATTAGATTCGAGAAACTTCTAATCTATTTCGAAATTCTTGTCATTTTAAAGTTTTGTGAATCAAAACTTATTAATTTCGGATTTCTAGGGTTCTTCTGGAAGGTTTATGTTTTTCTGGGTTTGACATTTAGTTTTACTAGTTGTACTAGTATTACGAGTAATATTGAACAAAGTTTTACATAGTTTTACATGATTTTACTTAGTTATACCAGCATTACAAATTGAAATATCACAAAACAACATAGTTTTACATAGTTGTACCAGTAGTACGAACTCAAGCCAAAACAAACAATGATTATGTTTTTCTGGGTTTGGCATTTAGTTTTACTAGTTGTACCAGTATTACGAGTAATACTGAACAAAGTTTTACTTAGTTTTACATGATTTTACGTAGTTATACAAGTATTACAAATTGAAATATCACAAAACAACATAGTTTTACGTAGTTGTACCAGTAGTACCAAAATAAACAACGACAAAATCAAAAACAATCTGCACTCTTTTACTCTTTTATGTAGTTACACCATTCATTTCATTGATTTTATAATCCGTCTTTGTATATCTGCCCCTCTAGCCTCTACTTCATTTCCTCTTTTGACTTATGCTTCTTCGATTGCTCTCACCTCTACTTCTTTGCATGTTCTGGCCTCTGCTTCTTTGCCACATGAAGAATTTGTTTTCCTTTGTTTTACATAATTGTATACTCGAATTACATCACTAAGCAATTTGAATCGCACTGTGAATCGATCTACTTACTGATGAGGAACCACGGTCGTCGTTCAAGGTTCGGCTAGTACTTCCGTCATCTTCTGCGTCAACAATTTGAACATTGGATGCTCTCTCCACCTGCAACTTCTTCACCCAAAGCAAAATTGACGAAATCAAGAGCAAATAGAGCAATAATTACCCTCAGAAACTTTCGAATTAGTGAAAGAAAGATAGAGATAAATCGAAATTTTGTTTTCAAATTCTTTTTCTTCGAATCTAGCTCGATAGAACAAAGAGAACGCCAGAGATCTCAGAAACGCGATTTTGTTTTAGATCTTGGATATCCGATTTGAGATGGGTCTTATCCATTGGATCTGAATATCATTTGGTTGGATCTGTAATATTGAAATTTTTATGATGATAACTTTATCTTTTATTTGTTTTTCGAATTAAAAATAAATGTTCACAAAATACAAAAAAATATAGGGAGAAATGAGATTGTCTTCAGAAATAGAAAGACACAAGAGATGATTTCTCGTTATTTAGCTAAGGCATAATCTCATATGTCCTTCAATCTCTGAATCTAATTTCTTATGCCTCTCTTTAATTTCATATATTCTTTATTTTTTTAAACTAAACCCTAAACTAAAGTGTCAACCCAAATCCTACGACCAACAGCCCCTAAGACCAACTATGAGAGGGACATATGAGATTGACCAAAAACTATAGGGGCATAAGAGATGATATCCCTTATTTAGCTCCTCTACCGTCATATTTTTGTTCGAGTTTTCAGTGAATTCGATTCCCATAATGACTCTACAAACTTCTTCTTCTTGGTGTTTTGATTTCCGGAATCGAGTTTATGTGTCTCGTCGTCTGCTCTGTCCATGCTCCAATCAGCACGGCCCGGTTTTGTTCCGAGATGAGCTCGCGAAGAGCCCGGTTCCACGTCGGAAACTCAGATTCTCGGTGGCGAATGCGAAGTTTCGGTTTATTTCATGCGGCGATTCGAAGAATCTAGGATTGGTGACTTGGACTTCGAGTAGAGCAGCTGCGGATAGTCTTTTCATTTCTAGGTTTTCGAATGAGTCCACGATTCAGGAGGATGACGTTAGCAATTTGAGTAACTTTAGGGACGATCCGATAGTGGATAAGCTGAGTACACAGTTGGGTATAATCCATCCACTTCCATCGCCGCCGACGATTAACCGTAGCGTGATTGGTCTATTCGTCTTCTTCTTTTTCGTTGGTGTTGCTTTTGATAAGCTATGGACGTGGAGAAAGAGGCAGAGTCAAACGGGCGGAGATGGAGGTCAACGAGGAGTAGGGCCATGGCCCCAGGTTCCCACCAGCTTCTCATTGTTCCTAGAGAAAGATTTGCAGAGGAAAGAGTCAGTGGAGTGGGTGAATATGGTGTTGGGGAAGCTCTGGAAAGTGTATAGAGCTGGGATTGAGAATTGGCTCGTTGGGTTGTTGCAGCCAGTGATTGATGACTTGAAGAAGCCAGATTATGTGGAAAGGGTTGAAATAAAGCACTTCTCTTTAGGCGATGAGCCTTTGTCAGTCAGAAATGTAGAGAGGAGGACATCTCGCCGTGCCAACGACTTGCAGTAAGTGTATAGTTACTGATACTTTCTGTGTTGATCAAATGTTAGGTTTCCTTATCCTGATGCATTTGCCTGTTATAGGTATCAAATTGGCCTTCGGTATACTGGTGGTGCCCGGATGTTGTTGATGCTCTCTTTGAAATTCGGAGTTGTCCCAATGGTTGTGCCAGTTGGTGTCCGGGATTTTGACATTGATGGTGAGCTTTGGGTCAAACTAAGGTTGGTACCGACACAGCCTTGGGTGGGAGCTGTATCATGTTCATTTGTATCACTTCCAAAGGTCACCTTTCAACTTGCAGCATTCAGATTGTTTAATCTAATGGGTATGCGTTAATCTTGGTCTTGTGTTACATTCTCTTAAATCTTTAAACTGTTGACTAGATTAGGGAAAGGTTAAGTTACCGACAATAGCTGGCTTAATGAAGAGACGTTTAGCTGTCACTTTTGCCGCATCTCACACATCTTTTTTTCTTGTGTCATGACTTGACTGCTTTGGATGATGACATCAGGAATTCCTCTTCTATCAAAGTAAGTTCTGTTGTGGCAATTTATGTGTTGAATAATTGTTTCTGTCAATGTTTAATACTTGATATGTTTTAGTGCTTGGTAATAATGGTACCACCTTGCTTGTTTAGATGATGTATAAAAAACTGTAGGAAGGAAATTCTTGTAATTTATCATACTTCAGTATATCTTTAGGGAAACAACGAGCATAGAGTTAAAGATGCAGTGGTGCATTGCTCTGATTAGATGCCAGTATTTCATTTTGTTTATTTATCCATGTCGATTGTTTAAGCTCCTCTATATCTTTAGTATATTAGTTCTTCTTCCCTGCTATTGTGTTAACCAGCATCATCTCTTACAGATTCTTGACCAAACTGCTCACAGTGGATTTGCCTCGATTATTTGTCCGACCAAAGAAGATTGTCTTGGATTTTCAGAAAGGAAAAGCTGTTGGACCGGTTTCAGAAGACCTAAAATCAGGCGAAATGCAGGAAGGCAATAAGGATTTTGTTGGAGAACTATCTGTTACTCTTGTAGATGCTCAGAAACTTCGATACGTGTTCTCTGGTACGCTACACCTCCGCTTCTTCATGTCAGTGTTTCCTTCATACCTGGAGAAAGGGAATACACAGACAATCTGTGTTGTTAAAGTGGCTCTATGCAAGTTTCGTTTTCTTTGTTGTGAACAAAGAAACTTTATGAATTGGTCTATCAGTGAGACTCTCAGTTTTTTTTACATGTTCATTCAGTCGGTTCACATTTTCTTCACTAATTGGTAACAGGTAAAACGGACCCATATGCTATTCTAAGATTAGGGAATCAAGTAATCCGTAGTAAAAAGAACAGTCAAACTACTGTCATTGGACCTCCTGGTCAGCCAATCTGGAATCAGGTAAACTGATTTGTTCATTCATTATCTGGTGGTGAATTATGATTGGTAAAGATCTTTAAACGTTATAGGACTAAGTGTGCATCTTAATCTTTGCAGGACTTTCAATTCCTTGTTTCAAATCCTAGAGAGCAAGTGTTACAAATTGAGGTCAATGACCGTCTTGGGTTTGCCGATATGGCTATTGGTACTGGAGAGGTAAATCATATTGCCTTAGTGCAGTTTTTGTTTGTAATCGGTATATTGTTTGATGACGAAAACTGAGTGATAATTTAAGATGTTGCCTTCCTAATTCAGTGTCAAACTTTTCTCATGCTTGCTAACTTTTGTCGCATAAAAGTATGAGAACCGAATTTCATTCTGCTATTCTGTCCACAATATTGTCAAACTATATGGTTTAGACTGAGAAAATCTGAGATTACTAATATAATCACCAATGCTCTGATCATATAGTAGATTTTGATCTAACTATAATGTGGACCAAGTTATTGGGGACCATCCAGATCTAAATTTCTGTCTGCATAGCCTTATTACTTGGTCATATATCCAGGTTGATCTCAGATTTCTACAAGATACGGTTCCTACAGACAGAATTGTGGTTTTACGTGGCGGTTGGAGTTTGTTTGGGAAGGGATCTGCGGGTGAGATTCTGCTACGGCTTACATACAAAGCATATGTGGAGGAGGAAGAAGATGCCAGGACCAATGTCAAAGCAGATGCTTTTAATGATGAAATGTCTGTTTCGAAAGAACCTGGCTCATTTGTGCGGAAGGAAAAGGTTTCTTCAGATGATGTTGGTCAAGAGTCATTTATGGATGTGTTGTCTGCATTAATTGTGAGTGACGAGTTTCAAGGCATAGTTTCATCTGAAGCTGGAGACAATAAACTTTCTGGTGGTAGTGACTCACGTGAGGTTCCAGCTGGGCTGGACACAAGATCCCAACATGCAGATCCTAGTAATGGGTTTGAGAGTGAAAGCAACACAGTCGTATCAAATTCGGAAAATTCTGGTGGAGGTACCGAGGTTCAGTGTCTTACAATGATTCCCTTTATAAGTTTTCTTGACCTGAAACCGTAAAGCTTCCTTATTGCAGGATTAGCATTACTGTGGTTCGGTATTATCACGGGTATATTGGTGCTTGTTGCTATCAACCTGGAAGGCTCAAATTTCTTCAACCCATAACAAAATGAAATACAGCTCAGTGGAGAGTTTTGTTGCAAGTAAGTCTCTTTAACCTATACCAGGATTACTTGAAATTTCTATCTATGGTTATGACAACCAAATGCTCTTTTTGGCGTCTGATTTCCTTAAGTTAGACTGTTGAAACAACAGTGGTTTATTCTGCGTATAGTCAAGAACCAACATTGCACGTCATCTTTTTCTAGAATAGTACCTAAATCATCAGGAATTGGCTGACCAAAGCCTTTTTATTCAATGGCAGGTCGGTTGTTATCTCTTCTCAACGTTAGATATGGTTTATAACAAGGTCTCAGTTTTGCATAAATTTTAGTTCTGTTGTATGCATAGCCATTAGAAGAGAGACACTTACTAGAGAAGTTTTGGATCTATTTTGTCCAATCTCTTAACTATAGTTTTACTGTTTACACGTGTAATTATAGATGATAGAATTACATCAAAAACAAAAATTATGAATTTTCGAAATTGTTATCATCCCCAATGCCATTGGTTTATGGAAAGGTTGGGTGACAATCCTTGTTTTATTAATTAATTGGTTAAGTGGCATTTTTACAGCTCCCAAATTAAGCCAAGGAGACATATAACTTATTTATTTATTTGTATTACTGGGAAGTGTAATTTAATTTATAAAAATGGAGAAGGAAGAAGAGAGCATGTGACCAGTGGATCACGTCACGTGTGGCACATGGAGGCCAGTTCATGTTGTACGTTTCCTGATCTCTCTATATTATTTGTCGCCTTCGTTCTTTCCACAATTGTTCTCTTGTATTCTAAAATAGTTTGTTTCATTTCGTGAAATATAACAGTTGCCACATAATTTAGAATAAAAAACTAATCTAGATTTGGAGGATTTTGCATGAGCTAGACCAACTTCAAAACAGGTAATAGTCCCTGTCTTTTTTTCTATTTACAATCCTTTCGTATTATTAATATATAATTTGAAAGGTAATGTTAGTTGAGAGGTAATGAACATTATTAAAAGGTCTACCTGATAAGCACCTTGTTTACTTTCTTCTTTGTCTTTAAGATATTGGACAGTAATTGGTCATGGAAAGTGGAAAAATTGAGAGCTAAGTTTAACCCTTCATAGAAGAAATTCAGATATTCATAACCTTTATAGCACTTTTGATATTTTAGACAATTTGTCTGGAATTCCTTTTTTCCTCTAAGGTCCAAGACTCCAAAATGTGCAGAAAAGTCAGTGAAAAATAATTAAACGTATGTCTTTGTAATGTACCATCAAAAAAGGAAAAAAAAAAAATGTTATCCAAATGGGTAAAAATGGCTTTGCTGTCTTTCGCCAATAAAATTGTTCTGTATTTCTGTTGTTTAAATTCAAAACATTTTAGATATTTGTTTTCATTTGAACTTGTTTTTATTCTCCCCAAAAAGAAAAAACTATATCCCACTAAGGTGATATAATATAGTATAACGTGCGCTGCATCATTCATGTGAACTTTTTTTAAACGTTAGCATTTTTTTGGTTATAAAGAAAGAGAGAAGACTTTGTCATTAATAGCTTAATAATTGTATTATACAGGAATCACGTGTATAAAGAACAAGCCAAATCTTCAAACACTGTGCAGATAGCCTCACACTTCTCTTTGGAACTCTTCAGGTACAGTTCTCTTTCTCAATCTCTTCCTGGCTCTATCTCTGTTAAGTTTGCTTTCAAGAATCTTGTTTCTGATAGATTTCTTAATTTTAATGGATTCTTACCATTACTGCTTGAAATATTACCAAATATTTTCTGCCTTTGGTGGTTCTGTGAGACAAAAACAAATGTTTAGATCTAGAGGACTCATGCACGACTTTTTGTTTCCTTGCTCTCTCTCCAACTATATCTGTTTTCTGTAGCTAAACATACAGAGTTTCACGGTTTTATCCGTTATTTTGTTCAGATAAATTTCTCTAGTGTCTGTCACTGTTCAGTAGTGCTCTAGGGAATTGCTCTTTCATAGGGTACTTGATCTTGCATCAAAACTAAACCTACGGCATGTATAAGGAGACCTTAGGTAGAAAGTGTTTCTTGTACTTCAGTCTTTGGATTTAAGCGGTTTTTGTTTACTTACAACTGGTTTGGTCGTTTGATGCAGTGAGATAGGCATCTCTCAGACTTCCCAAAAATGTCGGATCTTGAGGCACCACTTGTACGTCCAAAGAGAAAGAAGATTTGGGTTGATTACTTTATCCAGTTCCGATGGATCATTGTCATCTTTGTCGTCCTTCCTATCTCTGCCACACTGTACTTCCTCATCTATCTTGGTGATGTTTGGTCAGAAATGAAGTCCTTCGAGAAACGTCAAAAGGAACATGACGAAAATGTAAAGAAAGTCATTAAACGACTCAAAGGGAGGGATGCAGCAAAGGATGGACTCGTTTGCACGGCACGCAAACCATGGATTGCGGTGGGAATGAGGAACGTGGACTACAAGAAGAGCCCGCCATTTCGAGGTCGACTTGTCTGCTTTTCGCAACATTTTAGAGATTGACAAAGATAGAATGATTGCTAGGGTGGAGCCTCTTGTGAACATGGGACAGATTAGCCGTGTCACTGTTCCAATGAACCTATCCCTTGCTGTCGTTGCTGAGCTGGACGATCTTACTGTTGGCGGACTCATCAATGGCTATGGTATTGAAGGAAGCTCTCACATATATGGTTTGTTTACAGACACTGTTGAGGCTTACGAGATTGTTCTAGCGGGCGGGGAACTTGTACGGGCCACTAGAGACAATGAGTATTCTGATCTTTTCTATGCCATTCCATGGTCACAAGGCACACTCGGGTTTCTTGTTGCTGCTGAGATCAGGCTTGTACACATCAAAGAATACATGAAACTTACTTACATTCCGGTCAAGGGTGATCTACAAACCGTGGCTCAGGGTTATATGGATGCTTTTGCACCCAGAGATGGAGATCCAGCTAAAATCCCGGATTTCATCGAAGGCATGGTTTACAGTTCAACTGAAGGCGTAATGATGACTGGTAATTATGCTTCCAGAGAAGAAGCTAAGAAGAAAGGGAACAGGATCAACAACGTTGGATGGTGGTTCAAGCCATGGTTCTACCAATATGCGCAAACCGCATTGAAGAAAGGAGAGTTTGTGGAATACATCCCAACCAGAGGGTATTACCATAGGCACACTAGATCCTTGTATTGGGAAGGGAAGCTTATCCTTCCGTTTGGTGATCAGTTCTGGTTTAGGTTCCTCTTTGGCTGGTTGATGCCTCCAAAGGTCTCTCTTCTTAAGGCCACTCAAGGTGATGCCATCAGAAACTACTACCATGAAATGCATGTCATCCAAGACATGCTTGTTCCTCTCTATAAAGTCGGTGATGCTCTCGAATTTGTCGACCGTGAAATGGAGGTAAGCTCTCTCACGTGCCTTCTCCTCTATGGTCTGTGGTTTGGCTTTTGTGGATGTTAAAAAACTTATTAATAATGTGTAGGTTTATCCTCTTTGGCTTTGCCCTCATAAACTCTTCAAACCACCGGTTAAAGCCATGATTAACCCCGAACCAGGATTCGAGTATGATCTGAGACAGGGAGACACAGAAGATGCGCAGATGTACACTGATGTTGGAGTCTACTATGCTCCTGGTCCTGTTCTGAGAGGAGAAGTGTTCGATGGAGTTGAAGCTGTGCGCAAGATGGAGCAGTGGCTGATAGAGAACCATAGTTTCCAGCCTCAGTACGCAGTGTCTGAGCTCGACGAGAAGAGCTTTTGGAGAATGTTTGATGCTGACTTGTACGAGCATTGCCGCAGGAAGTACAGAGCTATAGGCACGTTCATGAGCGTCTATTACAAGTCGAAGAAGGGACGTAAGACTGAGAAAGAAGTTCGAGAAGCCGAGCAAGCTCATCTCGAGACAGCCTACGCGGAGGCAAATTAAAAGCAGATGAATGAATCGTGTGTATTGCTTGTGTTTCCTTAGACTGTTTCTCATTTTGCTTCGACTCTTTATGAATATTCTCGTTTGTTATCTTTCCTCGTCTTCTCGTGTCCTTGTATGAAATCGTATGCTATTCATACAGGTGGAGTTCTGTTTCGATCTTGTCTTGTAATAACTTCTTTTAATTTGCCTCGATGTGGAGAAAGTGTGATTTGTAATTTTCTCTTCTTTTAACGTCTAATGCTCTAGATACAACATAGCTTTCATGTAATAACTTCTTATCCATCGTAAAACCAAATCATAAAATACACGATTGGTTTCAAGATGCAGGCGTCACTGGAGATAAATACATATTCTAAATACATAGAAACACAAGAACGAGAGGAAAAGAGACAATTGGTTTGTTTCCATGAGATCCTCTTGAAAAAGCTTCACACATCAAATGGTTACACACGAGTTTGCTAAGGAGAAACTTCAAAACTTTGAGATTACATGTCAGCTCTTTTCGTTTTGCCTCCAGCTCGCTCGATTTGAACCAAACTCGGAAAATAATGAAGAATATCTGCCCGAAATTCATGGTCCCAAATCCACTTGTGTGACTTCATTGTCCTCCCCAGCAATGTATATCATGTCATGTCTCTGCTCTTGGTCAAGTCTTCAAAGTCAATCCAATTCAGAGCAAGCATGACGACTTTCTTCTCGTCGTCGAGCAAGAACCTTGCCTGGCCAAAAACATCAAAATCAGGCCCCATATCGAATGCTAAGACCTTGCTCCACGACACCACTTGGGAGGTCTCAATCTTATTTGTCACCCATATCTCAGTCTTGGATGTTTTTTCGGGCTGTAACAAGACCGAAAGTTTCTCGTCTTTAACAACGGAAAGACCTGTATTTTGAAAACGATGACGCTGATAGGGAAGAGGCACAGGCACCCATTTCTCTGTTGAGAAATCAAATTTGACCAAGGACACGATGGGTTGCGGTTTTGTTTCATCTTGAGCGAACCCGTAGGTACTTCCCTTCAAAGACACGTTGATATAACAGTATCCAAGTTTCCAGCCAGGAGCCATGACATCATCAACAACCCTCCACGAATCAGAAGCGAACTCGTAGATTTCAAAATCTTTGCGCCATTGATAAAAGCTCAACACTTTGTAGCTCTTAGAGTTGCCTTCTTTGTACTAGTATCCGAGAGCAAAATGGCGGTCTGGTATGGCACGATAGCTGGGTACGAACCACCTGGTCTCACCAGTAAATGGGTTCCACACCACGAATCTAGATTCGTCGTCGTCGAAGGAGGTGCATAACAAGAGGCCGTCACAGTGAAAGACTCTGCCTGCTTCGAATTGAGCAGCAGCAGGACACTTACACTTAGGATGCGGATCGACTAGGCCAACCCCGGTTTTTGCCTCTAAAGATGGAACCTTTCCGTCGAGATCGACGATTGCCGGACTAATCCTGAAGGGCCTCCTCAGCAAGAGAACCATAAACTGCTTTGCCGCTTCGTCACTGTGCTTTCTAGCGAATCTCCGGTCACCGTTAAACATACGGTTCCATCGTTTACAAGTAGATCCCAATCCTTTCAGATGCGTAGCCGGAACACGAGTCAGTATCTCCTCCTCTACCAAATCCCTTGGAAGATCTCTCAACATCTCCATCGTCATGCGGTTCGAACACGAATCTAGAGCTTCTACTTCTTTTCAGTTTTATTATCTTTTCAATATTAGAAAAGGAAAAATAACAAAATAATCATTAAACAAGTATTATTAACCTAATAACAAAAACGAGGTGAGAGGCAAATTTAGTCAGTCGATCTCTTGTTTGATAAATTGAATCGGGCGAGATGGAGGCGGGGAAGCCGGAATTGAAGCTGCACAATACGATGATGACTCAGGAGCTTAAACAATCGACACTGCATCTTAAATTTTACGCTCATTCATTCCCTAAAGATATACTGAAGTAAGATAAATTACAAGAATTTCCTTCCTATACTTGTATACGTCATCTAAACAAGCAAAGTGATAAGTTAACCTCGACATATAAGTTGTATCATTGGTCAGTGTAATTTAATCTAAAAAAAATGGACAAGGAAGAAGAAATCATGTGACCAGTTGGATCACGTGTGTCTCTCTATATTGTCTGTCTTGTTCCTTCGTTCCCCATTTGTTCTCTTGTATAACAACTGCCACATAATTTAAAATAAAATAAAATTGGTTTGCAAGAAACTGGATTGGTTTCAGTGTTTCTTAAACGCGCTAGAAACTGGATTTGAAATAGGGTAGGTTTGAAAGAAACCAAACCGGATTACCACCAAAAGTAAATTTTGATGGGGTCTTGCTTGAGTCGATCTCGGTTTAGATCGTTTGCTACGATTCTTAAAGGATTTAAAATCGTAAACAATACTACGAAGTAAAGAAACGGTGTTGTAAGGGACGTTATCTTTTTCTTAAGAATCACCACCGACTTTAGCGACAATAATTGAAGCATAGTGAGCGATGTTAGCCTCAGGGGATTGTTTAAGCCTCGCGATGACCGGGAACAACTCCGATGACTTCACAAACTGTCTGCAGATCTGGTGGTTCGAACACATTTTAGCCAATGAGAATAGTGCAATCTTTAGCGGTGACTCACTAGCTGACTCTTTCTTGCTTGGGTTCAGGGCAATAGCCGAGCAATCAGCGACCAACCTCAGTAACGTCTGCACCACAAAATACGCGAAATCAGAGACCAGTTACAATATTGAACACCAAATGAATGACTTAAGACTAGTTCAAAGTAATTGCTTTATGAAGTAACGTTTAAATGGAGACAAAAGCATTTAAATATCGTTATGGATTTAACGCATGTAGATTATTAAACCTGTAAAGCTCCTTTGGAGACTATATCTTCGCATAGCTTGTTGGAGTTTCGGACAAGGTTGCTCAATGCACCAGCAGCGTTTGCTTTTGTCTTGTCTTCCTCGGCCGTTGTCAAAACGTTTGCTAGCTGCGTTATAGATCGTCTTAGTTCTTCATATAGCTTGTCGCTATGGTAAGCAGCGTTGCCAATCTACAAAAGGAAAATGGAAAGGACCTTTCAAAAATTGATCAGAACTATTATGGAAATGGAGGAAAAAACAGTTTCATAATCTGTGTTGAGTTTACAGCAAAGCAAGCGAATTTCTGTGTTCTTTTGTCAGTATCAGCGCATCGATCAATGAGGAGACCGATGATTTGATGTTCCGCCTACACAAAATAAACACGCAGACCATGTAAGAAGGAAAGGAACACTGCTCTGAAAAACGTTTAATGCTTAAAGTAAAAGCTCTGTGTTACTTACGAGAGAACTGTAGAAGTAATCATTGTGTCTGCACATGTTTCCAAGAGCACTACAAGCTTTTGCACGTATATTTGGATCCGGATGCGTAAGAAACTCCTTTAAAGGCTGCAAAACAGAAGCCTCGCCGATGTATTTATAGAATGCCTGCAAGGTTGAACAATAGTACCAAATTAGAAAACTTTACTTCACTTATCCACCTGTTCGGTTTTAGAAATTTAAAAAAGCTTACCTTATCCATCCTTGATAGATCAGATATTATCATCAGAATATCAAGTATGACTTCTTTTGGACTTGACTGGTTTAGTAATTTTTTCATTCTGTTAGGATCCAGTAGACCTTTGCTAACGAGCTCTACTGCGAGACGTGGACGACCCACCATTTTGGCAAGAAAAGCAACAGGTCTTACTAAATCTTTCAAATCCAAGTGTTCCAAGCAACGAAGGATTAAACTTGGCACTCCCACCTGAAAATATTTATAATGAACATGGGCCAGAGAGAAATCAATTTCTATTGTTGATCTTATATATTTACTGATTGGTGTTTGTCCCCCAG